>OX377204.1:69336952-69527036 GCA_947396885.1 Heligmosomoides polygyrus polygyrus | reverse complement strand
TTTTACAAGGAAGAGAATGTGGATTTATCCTAGTGGGGGGGGGGGGGAGAATTCCATCCTGTCTGTTTCACAGCAATGGCAAGATTCAAAGTGACTTTCCATAGCAGGAAGAAGTTGTGCTTCTTGCCTGCGAACAAGACAGATACGAGTTTTTTAAATAATGGGACAGGTGTAAAGGCCGTTTATGGGTCCCAGTTTTGTTTAGTTGCGCCTAACCGCTTAAGGCCCCGTTTATACGTCCGACGTCCAGCGAGGCGAAGGCATGTATAGTGGCCAAATTGATCGATCGCGTAGCTCGATCAATGGGGCCACCATGCGTGGCTTCGCGTCGCTCGGCGTCGAAGTATAAACGGCGCCTAAGAGGGGTAACATTTGCGGAGCACGATTATCGAAAGTAGAGCGTGGTGTAAATTTCTACTGTTTCTATTTTATGCGAGCGGTAGGTATGAAGACGGGGTTAAAATTGATGAAGTATGGATTTCATCTGAAATTAGATTTTCACCTTCACTGTTGAGTATGGTCCACTATATTCGTCATGTCTGACGTCCTCCTTCAATACTAAAAGACGCATGACTTGATAAACTCTTCATACTCATAATTCTGGAATTTGTTTGAAGAACTGAAAATATCAGCTTTGCGGAAGGTACTAGGAGCATTGGATCTTATTTCCTTCATGACCAATATAAGTACAATGTGCTCGAGTAGCGTTAAGAATTATTCGCAAAAATCAAGAACTTGTTGGAGCCAGTGTGCCAGCAGTTCCTTTTCGGTATAGAATTACATTGATAGAAAGCAAAAATAAGGTTAAAGATTGACGTTTAGTCAAGCCCTCTTGGTGCGCGTCACGTATTCTTCTTCTACGCGATATCATGGGGAGGGGGAGGGGAATTCGCGTGTGGTTTTCGGCATTATAATGGCGAGCAGTTGCCAGTCAATGGGCATATTAGTGTTTCTTCTCGCTAAAACTTTCTGGTGCCGAATCACCAACCCTGGAGGGAACACGAGCCAAGGAATTGTGATCTCCACGCGACAGCCGGCACCTGGCGCTCCCAGAATGATACATTATCTTGCTGTATATAATTCTCACGGAGGGGGGGACCGAAGCCAACAGACGCCTACGGCAGTGCGGCGTATGCCCGCCAAGTTTACTTTGGGGTTAATCATGGGAGATCACTGGCGAACTATATCCTTGCCAGCCGATCGTCCAAGTTTACGTTGTTTTGTGCCGGCAACGCGTCAGTGTATGGATGACGATCATATGCAAAGTACCGAGAATTAGACGTGTCGGAGACGTCGTCCAACGTGCGCCGGAATTCAGAAGACGATGAAGACGTCGTCCAATGTGCATCTAGATTCAGAAGACGTGCCGAAGACGTCCAACGTGCGTAGGGATTCTGAGTAAGGGTGAACAATAAGATACAATAAGATGGGAAGAAGAGATCAGCAAAGGAGGACAACTAGAAGTGGAGGAGCGGGGGAAGCGGAACCAGTATTTTCCCTCAGTATCGTCCAGTGTGCGCCGGGTTTCCGAAGTCGCGGCGTGTGTGTGTGTGTGGGGGGGGGGGGGGGGAGGACGAGGTAGGGTGGGTGAATATGGGATTCGGAGTACTATTGCCGTCGGAGAGTAAGCGGTGGCGACCAAAACCGACTAATTTTAATTATGGTTCTGTAGATTACCTGTTTCTCGACACGGAGAGGCCAACCCATCCTCTATCTTATGTACTCGGAGAATCGAGTCTATGCGATAGAGGACGGATAGGCTTCGTAGGAGCAGTGAAGATTCTAACCCACCATATTATTGCATTAATCTGTCTAGTGAAACCAGTTTTTTACTGTAATAAAAGTAGGAGGGCCTAAAAAAGAAAAGGAGGAAGATTGGGGCTCTTTTATTCTCGGGATTTGGGAGCGAAGCCTCCAACCAGACGTTTGGCGGCCGTTAGGCCTCTGAACGTCTGGTGCTGAATATATTTGTAACATTGGCGCTTATAGGAAGACGTTTCCTAATGAATTGAAAGTTTTTTCGTTCCGCTGCTTTATAGGGTTGTTACACTACGTATCTACGGCAGATTAGAATAGTGCGAGCAGTGCTCAAGGCTCGCTCTCGATCAAGCTTTCTCACTTATGTCTTTCCAGCATGTCGTTGTGCATTGTTGGCAAAGAGTCTTTGGATGAGATGGAGTCCTATCTGGGTACACTTGGCTTCGACGCGATCGAGAATAAAAACGTGAAGCCAAAGGAATGGCATGAGAACCCATACGGAGACGAGCAGTTACGTAAGCGCGTCGAGGTAAGATCGTTACTGAGCCTATGTAACACTGTTCATTGGAATAGTGTTTAACCCATTGACGACCGCGCGGGCCATTTTCGACCCGCAGTTTTTCTGTCGCGTGGGACCGCGCGGGCCGATTTTGGCCTGCGGTTATAAAACTGTTCGGTACGGCCTATTTCTCGCTTTTGCCGTAGTTTACGAGTAATCATTAGATATTTTGGATACTAACAATGCTACTGTGCTGTGGTCCGGCAGTTATTTACTTCTAAGCACTAATAAAATAAAATAATAAGCACCACCCACTATTCAAGCTGCACAAAGATCGGCACTATTCACAAACAGCTACTCACATCTTGTAAAAATAGTCATGCAGAGAATAACTAGTCATATTTCTTGTGAAAATTTTGAAAACAGTTTAGACAAAAATATGTCAAACGCCTGCTACAACATGTAGTCACCTTATTTGCACTATTCGTGGCAAACGTGCGTCCTTTTTCTTCGTACGCCTTCTTACAAAAGCAAATTCATCTCCTAGGTTTTGCTTCAAACCTGTTCCGGCCTTCTCCAATATGAGAGGGAGCTTTTGGAGAGGGAGCTTCATTCGGAATATCGTGAATTAGCGTTTTCACGAGATTGCAGCGTCCGTGTGGTCCCAGCGCGCGGTCCCACGCGGCAGACACGCGATTTTCCGCGCGGTCGTCAATGGGTTAAAAAGAAATTCAGGCGTTTTTTAGCTCCGAGTTCACTCCAGCATTATCTCTAGCAAATGTTTTGTTGAAGGGTTTTCAAAAAAAAAAATTGAACGTTTACGATCTAGAAAGCAGTTTTGTTTTGATGCCCTTTCATACGGCTACGCTATGCATTTGCACTAATTTAGATTGTCCCAATCAAGGATACTCGCAGCCTGATGATACGGTTCCCGATTCCTGATCTGCATGACGAGTACAAGTCAAATCCCACGCATTACATATGTATGTTCACTCTTTTCCCTCTGCAAGTTGCTATCTGGTTGGTGTTGCCGTGATACGTGTAACCCATAATATTCTCATTTCAGCACACTTGCTCGGACACGAAGGAAAGGGATCGTTGCTATCGGAGCTGAAACGGCTTGGATGGGTCAGCTCATTATCAGCTGGCGATTCTCCCATAGCGAGAGGCATGAACGCTTTCGATATCCATGTTGATCTCAGTGTTGGTAAGTCGCATCATTAAGTCATGCATAACAAAAGATGGTAGCCGTAGGGGTGGGTATGTGCTTTTTTCACAGCTATCCGAACTTTCACATCCCAAGGAGCTGTCGATTCTAACAGCTTTTTGTTCCTAACTTGCAGAGCCGACGAATTTCTCAAAACAGCTAGGTCATTTAGATTGTTTCTTGAACAGTTCTGTATCCGCGAGAGCTAGACTATAGAGCCATGTCGTTCAGATCAGATCTTGTTTGACGAAAAACTAGGATCTGGGCACAATGGTGTGTTCCCTAGGTAGTAGACAAAGCGGTTATTGACCCACTTTTGTGGATTAGTTTAACACGGAATTGGAAAAGCCTGTGATTTGTGCTCAACAGAATAAGCAGGTTCATAGATTCTTTAAGCCTCAAGTGGCTGGTACTGAGGTTGTAATCGTTTAAGCTCGGTCCCACGAGGTGTGGTTGTTGCGTTTGATCAAACGGCGCCAGTGGTGTAGTGGCGTAGAGCGTCCTGTCCGACCAGCAGAAGCTGCGGTTTCGCCTCTTGCAGTCCCGTCTCTTGCTGGAGTTTTGATCGCAGCAAAACATCGTTATAACAGCTTGAAACTAAACCGTTTTTAGAAGTCTGCACACTGAACTAACCAACGAGTGTACCTTTATTTGCAATATTTTTGCTGCAAGAATTTCGTGTTTGTTTCGCCTTCGTTGTAGGCGCTTAGGAAGCAAGCAAGGACAGTTAACGTTGGACAGATCAATTTCTTCTGCCCACTTGCAGTGCATGTCTATTTACATATTTATTTATTCATTTATTACGTCCCGAAGACGTGCTAACACAGAAGAGTAAATAAGTAGAAAAGAAAATCGCATGAATGAAAGAAAAACAAAAAGAAAACAAACACTGGAACTGGGTAAAATACTAAGTTACTATAAGCAACCATGCTTAATCCAGATTCCAATCAAACCAAATGAAACACAAACAACAGACTACAAAACAAAACAGCAGATCAGAAAGAGGTTTTGAAACAACATCTCACTTTATACCAGCCCTGTCTTTGAGTTGCACTCACAACCTAGTACTTACCGCCATATAAAATATAAAATAAATATTCAAGACTGATAACATACTTGTTCGCTAAAAAACTGCTAGTTGGCGACTATTAGGAAGGTCACCGGGATGCATATGATTAAGTATGTGGCGGATTACGCCAACTGTAGACTTCTACCCCTTTCGAGGTACACCGTGGTTTATCGGTATAATTTTTATTGAACGGCCCAATCGTCCGAGTCAACGATCTTGTGTAGACTGCCGTGTGGGTCGGCTAGGTGCTCATTGCTGGACCACCCTAAAATGGTTTACGGGGGAGGGGGGGGGGGGGGTCGTGGTCTTTGTCCACGACAAAGTAACATGCTCGATATATGGCAATAAAAAGAAAGTGAAGGAGAAAATATGCCCTACAGTACCATGTTTGTACTTTGTGGTCTAATTTCAGAGGGTCTCAACCACACTGAAGACATTGTTGGCCTTGTTTTCAACTATATCGGTTTGCTGAAACGCACTGGCGCTCTGGCGTGGGTGCAAGAAGAGCTTGCTGAACTGGGAGAACTCAAGTTCCGTTTCCTGGTCAGTGACGGTTATTTCTTCAATAACATCTCATTCACCTCACGGTTTGCATTACTTGAATCATATCAACGTCAGGATAAAGAGAACCCGATGTCTCTGGCAACAAAAGTTTCCTCCGAACTGAAGCGCGTTCCTTTCGAGGATATTCTGTCGTGGCGGTATCTTCTTCCAGAGTTCAAGCCAGGTTCGCTTAGAGTGATACCACCATAAGTATTTCTGGTCTTAATTTTCTACGTTCAGATCGAATTATGGAGATCGTCGATATGCTAACCCCTCAGAATATGTTCTATATGGTGGTTGCGAAGAAGTTTTCCGGTCAGGAAGGAAATATCGAAGAGCCGGTATACGGCACGGAAATGCGAGTCACCGATATAGGCAAGGTGTGTGCATAGAAAATGCATGCTATGCAATCTCACCGTTTGTTCCACTATCAGCGTTTGTTTTCAAGGAAACGATGGATCGGTTCAATGCAGCTGTAGAAACAGTTCACCCTGCGCTGCACTTGCCAGACAAGAACGAGTACATCCCTACAAAGTTCGATCTGAAGCCGCGGGAAGCAGTGAAGAGGTAGTTCGGCTTCTGAGCGTTGTTCGTCGCGTTTGTTGGACTTAGTACCAGTGGCGAGTGTGCAGTTGTGCAGTAGTAGCAGACGACAAGTGTTTCGTGCATCCAAATCCAGGTTCTCGGTTTGGGTTCCTTCCACCAGGTCTTCCATCGGGGACGGTGAATTGAATCCCGGAAGGATACAACAGAGACTCTTCATAGGCATTATGTGATTTAGATTCGCATTCAGATTGCCTCCACAATATCGTAGATCTCAACCTGGCGTTTGCCAACGCTGTCGTTTATCCTTAAACACCATACATCTTTGGGGAGCCGGTCCTGTTACCCTTACGTCGACTGGTTTCCATTTCTTCCCTGGAAACACCTCCTCTTCCGTCCTTTATGAGTTCATAGGAAGCTGCCATAAAGTTCATCTGGAAAGGTCATAACACCATTTACCTCGTTTGGTTGGTTTTATATTAGGTGATATAGGGTACGAAGGTCTTCATAACACGTCCCAGTAAGGCTAATTAACGACGAGTCAGCCGTTTTTTTACGTTTTGTTAGACGTAAAATGGATGCTGCATCTCGCTTTTCACAATAGTTAATGATTCAGCGGATTCAGGGCGCGTAGTCGGAGGAGGTCACGGCTGTCGCGTGCTCCCTGCATGAAGCTTTTAGTTCGACTCCAGCCACTTCCAACGAAGGGGTCTCCGGGATTGGTAACAGACATCGGCTTCGTAACAGCACCGCAAGTCGTTCTATAGATCAAACAAGCACTCCGAACTCTACAGTATCCGTAGGTGGTAGAATGCGCGACACACCTGTGCACATTGGTTGATCCCAGTCTTATCCTTGTAATGAAGCAGTAGGTAACGGTAGCTAATCTTTTGGACTAGATTTTGCTAGTGTAGAATGGACAGATTCTGTTGGAGCTCTGGGCCAAACCTATTTACTTTGCGGAGTTGCCCCATCAATTGCTCCTGCGAATGTGCGTCGCAGTCGATGTAGTGTCGTGCATGCAGGGTTGTTGCTTCCTATCCTTGATTTCATTGAGATTTTTGATAATTTTTAGTGAAAAGACCTCAAAAAAAGGAAATAACGCACCTGGGTCGGCTTAGGATTTGGTCATTGAGAGACGCTTACTGGAGCTTCCGTTTTAAGGGAATTGCTGTGCTAGAATTGATCTAGCCTTCCGTGTAGACCAACCATTGTCCTAGAGAACTTGTTTCGAGAGCGCTGTAACTTGTGGTCTTCTCCCTGATGAACATTTACGTTTAGTGAACATCCTCGGGTTATACACGACGATGTTTGGTGCAGGATCTGGTTTAAGCAGGACGACGAGTACAAACTTCCGAAGATGGTGACTAAGGTAGGCCTGAATTCCTTTCTATGGTGCTCTCTGCTGAGTAGAAGAAGTAGAGCATCCACTACATTACAGGTGGCCGTTACGGCACCGATTGTAGCGGCCGATCCGAGGTCAACGATGCTGTCGTCGATGTACCTGTGGTGCTTGAATGTGAGTTTGCTCAGGTCCTCTTCTATGTGACTCCGCTCATTCGTCTTCGGTTACAGGATGCACTAACCGAGGAGACGTATAACGCCGAGTTGGCCGGCCTGAAATGTGAGCTGGAACTCGGTACCTTCGGAACGAATATGAAAGTGAGCGGTCGTAGGCGCTACGTGGAAACGCTTATAGGCGTTCTTGTGTGTGCTTCGTTGTTGTGTGTTTATCATCTTTTTTTTTGGTTTATGAACTACGCATGCATCTTCGCTAACATTGACTGAACAAGCTAGCTTTTTCATTAACGTTGATATTAACCCTCTAAACTATTAGCAATGGAGAAGTGTTTTTTTTTTTATTAAACTGGTGCAGCTTTGATTGTCGTTATCTGCAAGGACTTCAAGATCTGTTGACGGAAATGATCCGCTTCATCTCATTTAAGCATTTAGAGGCGGTTGTTTTGGTTATAAGCTGTCACAATTATATGCTTGCGAAAAAACTCGCAATCCGCTCCCTCTCCCATCCAGGCAGAAAGCTACAACGGTGGTGTTGTTCGGCTGCACACGTGTATCAAGAATATCTTCTTCGTGGTGGTCTAACAGCCCTCCTAATATTGAAATGAGCCGGCAGCCGTTGAAAGCGCTGGTTAAGCCTGCTGGTGAGCGCCATTGTGTTATTAAGACGAGGATGTAGCGGATGGATGTGTACAATCAAACGGACGTGTACAATCAAACATGTAGCGTAGTGACACACCTGCACCTGGAAGTGATGCGGGTTTGAGTCACTGCTCAGCGCTGGGGCTTTTATCGCAACCATACATCGTCAAGACAGGTAGAACCTGTCAGGCGCAATGTACTTAAGCTAGATGGACTGAGACTCGGGTGGATGGCGGCAGTATAGATTCTCACAAAGTGCACCGCTACAATTAACTTTGTGTGAGTGTTCTCCGTACTACTACTAACATGTGAACTTTTGCATCCTCTTACTCGGAGAGCTTGGTGTTTTTCCTTGTTCTGCTTCCCTTGCATGTGCATATGCTGTTTAAAGAAGGGGTTTGAATTTGAAAAAGAGATTGATACACACCGTACAGCCCTTTTGCATGCTATAAGCCTATTCGTAAGCTCGTCTGATACCCTGGAATGAGGGCAGAGTTCCTGAGACAGAAGAACCAGTATTGGCATGCCGTGGATCCTGTTTTTTAATGATGAATTCGTCAGCTTTTTAATGCACGTTTCACGTTTGACGGTATTGTATCCCTCCCAGACTAGTTTGACAGCAGTTCGGGATGCCTCGAAGACTAGTGAAAAGAGAAGCCGGTTGAGATATAAGCACTCCTTTTTGTAGCTTTCCTGGATCTGATATTGAACAGCGGACAGTTTTTGCTTGAAGTGGTGATAGGGCTCGGTCTAGAAATCTGTAGAACCCACAAAATCAGCGGAAATATCCAACCGAAACCATGGTTCACAGGGTTTACGTCGAAATGCCTTACCGTTGTGGCTGCGAGGGCAAAATCCTTGTTTTGTATTGCATGGTGTAATCGCATCCAAGTTTGGCTCTAATTGCACTAATTTATGTCCTAATTGCTCATATCAGCTGTAATGCGAGCTTTCAAATGCTTGAAGAATTCGGTCCTGTTCAATAGTTATCTGCCTTTAGGTGACTGGATATGACGAGAAGCAGCCGCTATTCGTCGAGCACTTGGCGAAGAGAATGACTGACTTCAAGCCAGGTTTGTAACTTGAAATGCTCTGTAAGATCCAAAGAATGTAACTGCATTTACTGTTTTGCTCTTTTCTTAAAACATGGCTTTGACGAATTGTTGACTTAAAACAGACTAATATCTGCGGTGAAAGTAGTATGAATTTCTAGCAGCTCCAAATTTGAATGGAAATCAGTTTCTTGGATGCGCACAGTGTTGAGAAATCGCGATTTACTATTCAAAATTTTCGCCTTAGTCCTTAGCGATGTATTTTTTCTGTATAGGAATTCGGGTAGCGTTTTTGCCTGAAAAATATGTCCTAAGGGCCTAACGGTTTGAGGAGGCTATGATGAAGAAACTTTGATCAGAAGGACTGTCGTCTGCTGTTGATCTAGCGATCCTGAGCCTCATTCATTGACATTTCGCGTTATAAACGGTGCATTATAATACTTTGGTTTCAGTGAGGGATTCATTAACATATTTTCCAAATGTAGAGGTTAATCACTACACCAGCAGGGCTTGTTTCTCCATGTGCAGAATTTTTCTATTCTCCATATGTGTACTTTGTTCTGTACGCGCTAGTGATTTAAAGTGTTTTAAACGCAGTGATAGCCCTGCGTATCACTAGGCGTGAGACGTAAGCAAAACTTCCGGTGAAGACGGGACTCGAACTCGTTTCCCTCATCTATTGCACGGGCTTAATGGTGCTCTAGTGCAAATGTGTAGAGAGAACTATTTTCTCCTTTGTAGCATCCAAATAATTTGTCCAAGGCCTTTTCGAGTAGAAACGTTAAGCACGGATACACCCAAATTACAGCTGTAGAGTGGCAAATGTGTTTGCTGCAACAAGAGAAAGCTGCCGTATGTTGTGAGAAAGATAAAATGTGACGTCCTCCCCACCTCACTAGATTTGATCCTTGCTTTCTTTCATGAAATGTGTGGTAGAGTCGTCAGAAGCAGTGGCAAGTGTTTTAATGGCACGCTCAACATTCCAGATCCGCTCCGTTTTGAGGTGCTGTTCGATGCCATAAAACGAGCCTTGGAGAACTTCGCACATTCGCAACCGTACACCTTATCGCAGCATTACGTCCAGTTGTTGCTCAGCGATAAGTTCTGGAGCAAGGAGCAGTTGCTTGCGGTGTGTAAAGGTAAGCTTTCGTGGTTTTTGAAGGCAACGTTTCTCTTTGTTTTCCTGGGAGGTTTATTTATTAGCATTAGGCATCTTAGAATGTACATATCAGCGTTTATCCTTCATCTGTTATCAAGGTATGTGGTTGTAGATATGAATGTGCACGATGTCGAGGCGTTCGGGAAGGAAATGTTCCGAGCTTTCCATGTGGAGCTGTTTGTCCACGGCAATGCAACGGAAGAGGTAACTATAGATGAACTCAACGTTGAGTTATCGCTGCTATGATAGAAAGAAGACTATGAGCTCAATATTCTTCCTAACCAGTATACGTCGGCATCTAGATATCACTGCTGAAGTTGCAGCAACGGACCTATTTTCTACCGTCGGGATTTTGCAATATTGTCAGCAGGGTTGCTCTTCGCCATCAATTTTGTAACGGATAGAAGGATAGCTTTTAAAATGTTAGACATTGGATTTGTAATGATGTTGCTGTAGTTGTACCTAAAGAGGCTATGATGTGAAAACTTTGATCAGATTGACTGCGGTCTGGTGTTGATCTAGCGATGCTGAGCCTCTCTTTCATTAGTTTTCCGTTTTCTTTTATTTATCAAAGAGAGCGCCGAGAAGGTAGTTGAACCTGCAAACTCGTTTGGGTAGAGTGGTCGTACGCTATCTAACAAGGTTCGCATTAAGCTTGTACGTTGACCCCTGTGATCACGCAAGCACATAATAATAACGACCCGATGTGTGCAAAAACTATGCCGACACCAGGGTTTGAACTGTAAAACCCACTCGGTGCGGCCGATAGGCGACATCGTCACCCACTGCGCCAACCGACCACGTTCGGTGGGGTAGCAGCAGTGCGTGGTGAACCTAGCGCTCACGTTTTTACACGAATTTTTCCACCACAGAAGAGCATTCCGAAAGAATTGACTATTTTGGACTCCTAGCGATGCTGAGCGGGACCCTACATCCTGTAAAAATTGCATCGCAAAAGCTCACCGAAAATTTGAAGGCTCTCCTTATAAGGATCGCTTCTTGAGACTGGACAGTCACCAGCATATTGTCGTTCTCACCCGGTAGTGTTGAGGATCTCTCCTAAGGTAGAATAGAGGAATTTCAATGAAATTTCATTCTCCTGGAAGATAATGAAATTTTGTTGAAATGAAAGTGTGCGTAGGAATGAGCATATAGGATATGCGCACATGGTAAAGGGAGGGAGGTAACGTAGCGATAGCGATGACTGGAGTCAGTTGGGCAGATTCAGATTCCATCCAGCTCAAAAGCTTTGTTCACAGTCCCGCCATCCCGTTCTGTTTAAATTTGATGAACATATGGATCAGGCTTGGGGTCAGGAGGAACTAGAGGACTGTGGTAGGATGCTCCCCAGGGAACGGCCTTTGACGGAACGTGAAGAAAATCAAGTTAAAGGTCAGCTCTGGACAAGACACTGACTCATCGGGAACTGCTAAGAGGAAGTGATCGAGAAAGGTGAAGTATTCCGACAGCTTGTGAATGACCTATCCAGGGAACGAGATGTGGATCAGTGTATCAAGACGGTATAAGCGCGACCGGGCATCGTCGGAAGTCTATCGGAATTCTTTGCAACTTTAGATACTGCGACATGCACAGAGAAAAACCTTGCAGAACGTTACGTACAGTACCCACCTTGTCTACGAAATGAGTGAGTTCCGGGATGAGAGCATGAGCTGCGTGTCACTGAAGTGATGCCTACAGCTAGACCCGTCTTGACAAAGGATGCGTTATGAAGACGTCAGGGTAGTAAAGAACCGCGCCGCAATCGAGTTCACAGTATGGGGAGAATTGCATGAGGTAGCAAGGCTGAGAAGGCCAAACAATTACCCAATAAGGTGGGTTTATCTGTTTGAAGCACCCGAGAACCACCCTCGAGACCTCAAAAAAGGAATAGTGTCATCAAGAGAGATCTCGTGGAACTCGGCGCTGCCGCATAAGCCATGGATAAGATGAAGTGCTCAAGCATCACAAGAACAGCCGACCATTCGACTGCGCGAGAACGATCTCTGGAGGAAAAAGTGTGAGCATATAGCGACGACGGCTTGCGTACTGTTTATTCTCTTTTAGTGCAGGCTCTTTAAACTGTTTTCGAGATATCTATCAGGAGAAGACTTTATTGATCATCCGAGAGATGGGACCGGTCTAAAGTCGGCATCTGTTTCGGGTCTCTGCATTGCTAGGCACCATTGAATTAGAAGCGTAGGGGAAGCTTCAGTATTGATTAGACAGCTCAACTTGTGTCTACTAGGTGTTCCCATTCGATTCTTGAACATTTAGTTGATTTATAATTTTAAGTTATCGAGGAATTACTGCCAACATTTCAGGAAGCGTTGAAACTCGGTCAGGCGGTTGCTAAAACATTGCGGGAATCTTCCAGGAGCCGACCGTTGTTCCGGAACGAGTACTCACCGTTGAGGGAGCACGCGGTAGAAAATGGTTGGTTTCCGATCTGTTTAGTACTTGATTTTCTTCCTCAAGTAACGATCCTAACATTTTATCCTACAGGTGGTGCATACGTCTACAGGCACTTCCAGCACACGCACGAGGTATCATGTGTTGAGGTGTTGTATCAGGCCGGAGTGCAGGTAAGCTATCATCATTTCAGTCGTTGCCCTATCCATCAGTGATGGCTTCGCTTAGTAATAGCTAGTAAGATCGTCAACGTTCCAGGCTACCAGGGAGAACGCTTTGGTCGAGCTACTGGTGCAGATTCTGCGAGAGCCGGCTTTCAATCAGCTGAGGACTGTGGAGCAGTTAGGTGGGTTGCGCTCTGTACTTCCTCTTCCTCTAACCGTTTTCAGTAGTGCTATGTTTGAAAAGTGTGAATAACTGCTAAGAGTGATGTAGATGGATTTGTTAGTGCGGAGCTTTAGCAGTAGCTCTATGCTATTGTACGTAAGATTGCCGTTAAAATGTTGCTCACGCTCAGTTACATACTGTTGTGGACACGCGGTTGCGCAGCCAGAAGGCGTCAGTTTTCTGGTGCACTCAAATCCGGGGTTCTTATATGACGCTAGGCTAACCAGACCTCCATTTAGAGTCATTGAATTAGAGCCACCCTTGTCTGGGAGATATGTGTAAAACACTGATCTTTTCACGTGCTAGCCACGCAGTTCGTATATTTGTGTAATTATTGTATAAACGAAGTTTACATTCGAGCTGCCTCCACAATATCCCGTGGGACTAAAAAACATGTCACATCGTAAGCAGAGATTGCTCAACTCTGACCTTCATCCTTTATACGTTAAGCTTCTTTCAGCGAAGTGTTGAAATTATTGGAAGCTTTCTCAAAGACGAAGTGACGTGTATTACTACCTGTCCATCCCTTTGACGGGTTCCATGTGTTCAAGTTTCTCGTGGCATGTTGGAGACACTTTCAATTATACTCACGTTCGCTAGTTCCGCGAGGAATAAAACATTCAATCCCTTCCGAATGCGAGTCTGCAAAGCCCTTACTACGTGAACATTGCAGAACGTGATGATTTACCCATCAGGCGAGAGAGATTGGTCAGGATGAGTATGGATCGCTCCTGAGCTTGAATTGTTGCGAGAACATAGCGTCTTGTTGACGTGGATGGCGTGCGCCTCAAAGCTGCGCTAAAAGCAGATTATTTCAGATTCCAAACGCGTTGATTTGTATTGCGCCTTCCTTTTCAGGATATATTGTGTGGACTGGATCTCGGTTAAACGCAGGAACTCTTGGACTTCAGTTCATTGTTCAAGGTCCCAAAACACCGGACCATGTGCTTGAGCGGATAGAGGCCTTCATTGAGAAGATGCGGGTTAGTTGCTTAATTTCGTCGTGCTTCATTTTCTCCTTTTATCTACTCACTGGTACTGTTGCGAACGAGTGTCTTTTTACCTATTGACTAACTTGGTCGTTATGTTAAAACTACTATTTCATCACTTACTGGGTGAACAAATGCTCCTAATCTTATGCATACCTGCCCTTTTTCTAGTGGTTTGATTTCACGTATTCCCTTTCTGCCTTTCTGACTTTTAATTCTCTTTTTGGCTTCTTCCTCCTTCGTAACCTTCTCTGGAAATTGTCTACCAGACTTTTTTATTTCCGTTTTTCTGCTGTGCACCGTCATCTGTGAAGGAGCTGTTTGTTTGTTTTTCTCTTTTTATTCCTTCAGTACTTTGGAATCTTCTTGATTTCAAGAAGCTTCGCTTCCTACATCAACTGTTTTTTGTTACTTTCAATTGAATCAAATTGTGGCAGTTATTTTATGCTTTCTTCATCGCACTCAGGCTGAATTCTTGCAGGCGGATCTGGTGACGATGTCTGATGAAGAGTTTGAGAAGCAAAAGACCGGTCTTATCACTCGACTACTCGAAAAGCCAAAGACATTAGGTGGACGGTTCAGGCGGTTCTGGAACGAGATCGACTGCAGGCAGTACGATTTCGATAGAAGTGAGTTCGTCGGCTTCATCTTGGCCGTACATCTCATTCTTCGCCGTCGCCATATTATATTTGTGTTTAATGAGCTATAGTGCTGTCATGCCTACAGAGGTACTCAATTCCATGGGTTTTACAGCGGCGATCTGTGGTTTAGTAGTGGGATCTTCTTCGAGGAAAGAACAGTATTGATGAGTTTAGGCGACGCTCTATATTCGAGGATCACGATCGCACTATTTCTCCGTGTTATAATATTTTAAAATACGCGTGGCGTCGGAGGGGGTTCTCGGTCCGTGCTTTCCAACGCCAACCAAGCCTTCTTTCTCTTTGAGATTGTTGAATTGGCCTCAGTCCTGTCGAAGTATCGTGAGAGTGTACGCTGCCGTTTACGTTCATCATCCTGAAGAGGGCATTCGACTCCGTCGAAACTGAAGTGGTCATCGAAACCCCGCTCACCCAGGGCATTCCTACTCAGTACATCAGAGTCCTTCGAGAGCTGTACAGTAGATTTACGACCAAGATTTCATCGTTCGACAACGACGTCGTCATCTACGTGAAGGGGTTGGGGGGTTCGGCAAGGGGATACAATATCCCCGAAGCTATTCAGCGCCATCCTCGAAAACGTAGAGCGCGAACTAATATAGAATGAGAAGGCATGGGAGTGAAGGTCGACGGCTAGCAACTGCACTCTTCGTTTCGCTGATGACATCGTACTTATAACATCGACCATCAGGCGGAGCGAAGGCTGTCCGACTTCGATCGTGCATGTGGGAACGTTGGACTGCAGCTGAATCTTCCGAGGACTATATTGATGAGGAACGGATGGGTTTCTGATGTCCCATTCTCGCTCAACGGAGCGAACATCTCCGATTACTCCAGCTACGTATATCTGGGTCGCGAAGTCAACATAGCCAACCACCTAGCGACAGCTGGACAGGAGGAAACGAGCTGCTTTGGGAGATTTCAAGAGCGTCGAGGAAGTCGTGAAGAAAACGAAGAACGTCCGACTCCATGCCCATCCATTCGACTCTATTTTCATCCTGCGGTAACGTACGCACCAGAGACCTGGGCCATCTGAAAGAGAATGAACGCGCGATCAGCGTCGCACAGCGTGGAATCGAGAGGACGATGGTCCGAGTAACGCAATGCGTGTAAATGAGAGAAGGCTTCCGTAGTTCCCATCCAGGTCGGCGTGCAGCAGCAGCTACACTGTCACTTGGGGTGGTAAGTCGCCCCATGGGGTGGTAAGCTTGACGGCAAAGCTTTCGCTCTGGGCGAAAATCAGACGACCTGATGCGTAATACGTTTTGCCGACACCCGCTGGACAAGAGACGTCACCAGCTGGATTCCTCGGGTTGTGAAAAGAACAAGAGGACGGGTGCCAATTCTTCGAAAAGCCCAGAGCGAAAGCTTTGACGCCATTCGTTTATGCTCCTCCTTCGGAGTTCGTTTGCCAATAGACCTGCTCCATCTGCGCGAGGTGCAACCCTTTGTGAGCGGTTAACGTATTATCGCTACACGATGATTGGGTGGCGATCGAACTTGTGCAGGTGCGCGCCGAGTCATTCCTTCCTTCACTACACAGACCACACGCTCTTTTGGACCCATTGCAACAACCACAATATGCTCATGTTGGCCTAACCAGATTTATCTGTGAAGACTGGACTGTAACTGTGTCCATTAACACTGTTATCGTCGCTTAATTTCACCAGTCATAACATTGTTAGCATACGAGCAGTTCTGTTTTTGCACAAAAAGTTCGTGTTCCAGATAACTCGGAGGTAGAGGTTCTCAACACGGTTACGAAAGAAGATTTGCTGAAATATTTTGACCTCAAGTTCAATCGTGATGCTCCTGAGCGGCGGAAGGTGAGAGAGAGAGAATGTTGGAGACATCGAAAGACATCACGTGAGTGGAGAAATTTGATTTAGGTGGCTGTGTTCGTGCATGGAAAGGATGACGAACGGGACGGAATCGTGGAGAAAGCGAGGACGAAAAGAGAGACAGCCGGCAAGGAGAGGATTGTAAGCTCAGCTATTGCTTAAGTCGTTGTAGCTTTCTTGTCTGTTCAATTTGGAAGCTATAGTACGAAAGGAGTGCGAGTTAGTAGAAGGTGGCCGTCTGTGGGTTAATAATTGCTTTGTGCTTTCCAGTGGATGTGAGATATATCATCTGTTCTGCAGCAGATCACTAATCATATGGCGAACCAGAATTGCTCATTGAGCTTTTCACGCACGAGGGAAAGGAAGTTCGTCGCTTCTATCATTGAAGGCTTTGACGAGGGAGTCGGATCCGTGCAGTAGTGGTCGTGCAGGCCTCTTTTAAATCCCTGGGAAATCAGTCGACTACTGCATCCGTCCACCAAGCACTATGTAAGATGTCGCCCAAGCCACAGAATCTGGTCTTCTATGTTCACAAAGCCAGCTCCTCCAAAGTCCTTTTCTCGTTTGCGCACGTAGTATTGCTCTGACCATCGCGCATCTGTTCTTCGCTGCGTGACTGTGATCTCGTGTTCATCCTGCTTCCGTAGGATCCAGGTTTCTGAGCTACACGTTAGCGCAGGATGGGTCGAATAGGTGGGCACGTGCCGGATGTTGTTCGCCTTCTTCACGACTTGCTGGACACTCAAAAACCGCTCATTTCCTCCTGTCCAGCTCCCGCGCTAGGTCCATATTCTGTTGTCTTCGCAGCCTAGATACAACTGGAGCATTAGGAGATGTTCGTTCCGTTGAGAGAGAAAGAGGCATCAGAATCTCCTCCGTTCCTCATGAACATCGTCTTTGTAAAATTCAGCTGCAGTCCAACGTTCCCACTGCACGACCAGCATTCGCTCCGTCTGATTATTGTTTGGTGTTATGAGCACGATGTCGCCTAAGGAGGCTGTCGCATGTACCTCAGGAGTAGGATGCGTGGCGCATCCTGCAGTCGGATTGATTGTCGCTGAGTTTTACCGTTTTATTCTTCAGTTAATCCTTCTGTCTTCAGGAGGAAGTCGAGTGTATGGAGCAGTTCCGACAGTCCCTGGCACTGTACGGACGACCGCGGCCCAAGCTGAACCTGCCGCCGATCGGAGCCGAGCCGCTGTCCACGCTGTCCGGCGGAGACGCGAAGTCGAAGTACTGAATGGGCGGATGCTTAGCTGCTATCCAATTCGTTGATGCTCTTGTTGTTTCTTGCTGTCAGGCTCACTTGTTGCTATTAAGCACCGAAGAACTTTATTCACGAGGACGCCGTCGTCTTCGATTTGTTGCAGTTTAATAGGTGGTTTCCAGCTTAATAATTTCCAGGTCTGTTCCGATTTGTTGATGCCTGCGGTGGCGTTCTGCATAGGGAATGTATTCTCATGTTTCCTCCTTTACTCTGAAGCAATTTACTGCGTTGTCTTTAAGCGAAGTGAATTTAAATATTTATTGCACCATGAATAGTAAGCCTTTGTAGGCTATTCGAATAAATATTCAAGCGTTACATTGCCTTCTTCCTTTTTTGTTCTGTTGGAATTCACTGCATAACAAGAGGTCGACAGCGTAATCTGCTGGAGTCGATGGCCTTCATCCATCGGATGTTTCCAGTCCAAAACTGCACCTGCTACCCAAAAAATACATTTGGCTCTGGGGTTATGCCGCCTAGAGTGCGGAATTTCCCTCGCAGGAACCTATTGTGGGACCGGAAAAGGTGGAAGCCGAGGAAATGTTTGAGAAGGGTGGTGGTAGCGCGGTTGAAAGAGGCGTCTGCTCTCTCGGAAGGGTCGTTGAATGGTTGGGGTGTACACAAGCGCACCCAGCGTTCCTAACCTGGTGTTGGCAAATTCGGTTCTGAGTTTTTGTGGTAAAAGACTGAAGGGCAAATATCTTATAATATCTCCAATTATTCTAGATAAGCTTCTCTTTTATTGGTGTAGTCATTGTTCCTATTCGTCTATATCTCTGCATACTAACTTTCTCCTTCTCTATGTGTTTTCTTTGCCAGAATTCAGCTATAGCTTCATACATGGCCCTCTTTCTCACTGAACAGCTCCTGGATGAGCGTAAAACAAAGTTCGTCTGAGGAGTGTACAAACCATTGTTTGCTTTAATTCCTTTCTATTCAAACCATATTTTCCATTCACTTTCCGAGTTTCGACTCCTTTTGCTTTTGTTTTTCTGTTAACCGTCTCAATTGGATAAGTGAGAAGGGTCGGTCTTAACCCCTTCGTGATGGCTGGCCCGCACTCGAAAGTGCTTTTCGTGAGTATCTCTGTAGATGGCCTAGGCCAAAAACTAAATCACCTGCTAACTAGTCAATGTATGGTGATGGAAACTGAAGGAATTATTCCAAGAAAATGTGTTAAGTTTTCGTCTAACATCGCCTGGAATTGTCCGATGTGGCAAATAAACGTCGGACAGCATTGTCCGACATTGCTTCGAAGGGGATGATCTGTGCTTGTCTGGTATGCATCTCCCACTCCACTTATAGGGGTGCGTGAATCTAATTTGAATGCGTGTTTGGTCTATGAACTGACCTGTAGTGGCCAGTCTATGAGGGCGCGTGTAGCGCAGTCGGAGGAGGTGCCGACTATCGCATGATACCAGATTCCTGGTTGGGGTTTCCCACAAAGGCGAACTCACCATTCCATCCTTCCGGGGACGGTGAATTGGTACGAGACCTGTCTGGGAAGGATATAACGCTCACTTCTTCATAGGCTGGTCACCGCTAGTAGTATGGCCAAGTGCGCGTTCAAATTGCCTCCGCGACATCTGGTAGAAGTAGAATGCGTAGCGCATCCCAAAAGGGTTTTGCGTAACACCGTCCTTTACCCTTTATCCTTATTCTTCTTGGGCAAGTCTGGTGCCAGCTCAACTCCCGGTAGATAGAAGGCTTGGTCTGGGCAGGCAAGAACCAAGAATCTCGGTCCGGGGTACAAGCCACAGCTGGCGTCTCCTCTTACTATGGTACCATGTGTCCTTAGTCCTAGCTGTATGTTTAGTATCATGTCGGTCGTTAAATACGCATTTAAATTACTTTCACGATATTCAGAAGAAGTGGTTTAGATGGTGCACCTACAAAGGGGTGGATTGGCACAGACTGTTATCCTTCATCCTTTCCATGACGTTCGAGGCAGGCTAGACGTCTCAAGCTCTTGTAGTTAATAGCAAGTGCGGGGTGTTAAAAAAGCTTGCCTGCACCTTGAAAAGGAGGAACCCTCTCATTCGTTTTCACTTTTATTCTTGGACCTTTATATAATAGGATAGCCAAAGAGATCTTTTGAATCTATAATGTGTGCACTCCGGATATGGAGCTGACCAGCAGCAGACTAATATGAGGTCGCCCTTCGTTTTGCTATCTCCGGAAGAGATGCAGCAAAAAATACGCGTGCGTACACTATGAAGTCAGAATTGGTGGAAAAGTAATTCATATTTTGAATCACCTATTTTTTGACTATTATATATTATGTTGTAACGAATTAAATGGCACTGGCTCG
The DNA here is from genome assembly GCA_947396885.1 of Heligmosomoides polygyrus polygyrus. Lineage (NCBI taxonomy): Eukaryota > Metazoa > Nematoda > Chromadorea > Rhabditida > Heligmosomidae > Heligmosomoides > Heligmosomoides polygyrus. The sequence continues at coordinate 69,507,189 of OX377204.1, read as the reverse complement.
CGCCATTTTTTGGATATGTGCCTCACAAGCTGTCTGGGGAGCAAAGAAATCGACGATATGAGATCTCGTCCGCACTGCTTCTACGGAACGAAACGGACCCATTCCTTGATCGCATCGTAACCTGTGACGAGAAATGGATGATGTACGACAACAGGCGACGATCGGCACTGTGGGTGGACAGCCATGAGAGCCGCAAGGTTTTTGCGAAGCCGGAATTGCACCAAAAGAAAGTAATGGTGACAGTATGGTGGTGCTCGCTGGGAATTATTCACCACAGCTTCCTCCCTCCCGGTGAATCCATCACGGCAGAGAAGTACTGCATTGAAATTGAAGAAATGATGAAAAAGTTGAAGGATATCCGGCCGGCCTTGGTAAACCGAAGGCGAGTTCTCCTTCTGCACGACAATGCTCGCCCCCATGTAGCACGAATGACGTTGCAGAAATTGAATGAGCTGAGCATTGAAACTCTACCACATCCTCCGTTTTCTCCCGACCTCTCCCCAACAGACTACCATTTCTTCAAGCATCTTGGCGACTTCTTGGTAGGGAAAATATTCAAATACCAACAGGATGCCGAAAGTGCATTCGAAGATTTCGTCAATTCCAGAACTTCTGATTTTTATGCTACTGGGATAAAAAAGCTTCTGTCACGTTGGCAGAGATGTGTAGAATCAGACGGTTTTTATTTCGATTAATAAACTTGCCTACAAGCCGAGATATTAACTGTTTAAATTTACAGTGGTTCAGTGCCATTTATTTCGTTGCAACCTGATATTATGATGGGCGTGTGTAGCGCGTCCGAGGAGATGCCGGGTATCGCGTGCATTCGATACCAGGTTCAGGGTTCGGATTTCTCGCCCAGGCCAACCAAGCGTTCCATTCCTTTGGGGTCGGTCCATTCCTTTGGGGTTGGCACCGGTCTTGTCTAGGAAGGGCGAAGCGCTGACTAGTGCATTGGCTAGCAACTGCAGTCATTGTATGGCTAAATACACATTCAAATAGCTTCCCGTAGAGGTGGAATGCGTGGCACATATCAGAAGGGATTGAGTAACGCCGTCCTTTATTCTTACATAATATGAATAGCAAGTGGGTTCGATTCAATCAAATCGTCAGCAACACCTCCATCTAGCAAATAGTCGATATGGACCAATGGCTAAGATTAGAATAAGATGCGACACGTATTCTATGGGGTATCATGGAGTCAGCTTGAACGCAATGTCTACAATATGGCATGCGGTGACCAAGCGATGCAAAATTCTGTGATTTACGCTAAATACCAATTCACCGGCTGCGGCCGCAAGAAGGTTTTGTTTGGTTGGCTTATGCGGGATCTGTGCTTCGATGTGCATGCAGAGTCGGCACCTCCTCCAGTTCCGCTTTACGAGCCGCCGTACTAGTAATTTCCGAGAATGATATTAGCAAAAAGCGGAGAGTTGCCACTGTCTAGTGTTTCTTTACTAAACAATGGAAGACCTTTTGTACGTGTCTGGAATTAACTCCTTTACGGTTGTGAATTTTTTCTAGTTATCGTTGTTGGAATGAAGCAGTAGGAATGGCGCATCTTTAACTTTTTTCAGCGTCGATCAGTTGTTTTTAGCACTTGCAATTCTTATGAAGGGTTTTTTTAAATTTCGTTGCTCAGGCAGGGCATTTCTCACAATGCAAAAGCTGCATGAGTTCGCTACGAACGATTGAAATAGTGTTCGTCGCTTAAAATTGGCAGAAACCAGTCAGTCGATCATAGCAAGGTTAGATAACGTGTTTAAAATTCTATCCAGGATTAATGCAAAAGCTCAAGAGGGCGAAAACTACGCTGCTATTAGCTTTAAGAAAGAGATGCTCGCTTCATCTGCCTTCACGCGCAATTGATAAATTTGGTTTGGACGTTCCGATTTTCGTTTGTAAGAGAGAAAAAGAGAATGACGAGATTAGCGTGCTTCATTCGCTGCTAAATTCAACTCGCTCTAACAAATCAGCAGGCCTCAAATGCACTCAGACCAGAATTATGCTTATCCCTACCATCTCATTGCTCATCATAGATACTTATATTTTACCGGTAAAATCAGATGGTCACGTTTTGCATTTCTGTTTGAACCATGAGCGAATGTTATAGAGGTTGTAAGCTGTTGCGGTCGAATTCCTGCTCCAGCTGGGTTCAAACCCGCTCATTCTGATCCTTTGACTTCGGGACAGGATGTTATGCCATTACACCACGGCAGTTTGATTACGTCCTCGATGACATGCTCGCTGATTCGTATTCATTCATGCATAATTTAAAGCTCAGTTGGTAAAGATTTATTGTTCTTCTGTGTCAGTAAATAATTGGCATGCTTGTGCGTTCAACTTTCCGATCGGCGAGACCTCGGTGATATCCAATCTTCATTTGTCCTAGTATAAATAGTATCATGCGACTCCAAGCCTGAAAGAATAACGAGATAATATAAAGAACTCGTATTGCACAAACAATGAAAAAAACGTTGCAGTATCAGATTGAGAATGAGTGCTTTTTTTTACTTTTTTATTTTTGCTGGTTTAGTAGCACAATCTGTCAGTATTAGGTTGTCCGGAAAGTTCTCAGCGTTTTATGCTGCTATTTTTCGTTCGTCCATTATTTATTAAAAATGCAACTTGCACTGCGCAGTGAGCCATCTTTCTGTACAGAATTTTGCGCTCTATCTGACTAAATAACTTGTCTCGAAGTTGATTTATATTTCTGTTCTCGAGGGGTTTATTGAAGCATGTCGAAAGGGCAGTTCCGAACAATATTTTATTCTAACTTCAAATTGGGGCAGTGCGCAGCCGAGGCAGCTCGACAAATCAGTAAAGTGTGGGGGCCTAATAGCGTTGCGGAAAGCACTGTGCGCCAAAGGTTCAGTAAATTTCGGACCGCGAGAATTTCGGTGATTTCAGCCTCGAAGATGGCCCCGTAGCGGTCGACCTGGAGCAATCCTGGACGACGAGTTGAAGGAATTGGTGGAAGCTGAACCATCTCAAAAATTCGCGGGATCAAGAAGGAGCTAGATGTCAGCAAAACCGTTGTTGTGGGTGCTCTAAAACGCCTTGGGAAGATGGAAAATCTCGAAAAGTGGGTGCCCTACGAGTTGAGTGAGGTGCAAAAATTGTCACGTTTCGAGATTTGTTCTTCTCTACATTTCGCAACAAAACTGATCCGCTTTGGGATCTAATCACTACTTGTGATGAAAAGTGGGTTCTATGTGAGAACAGGAAACGTTCCGGACAGTGGTTGGACGCCGACGAACCCCCTAGGCATTTTCCAAAGGTGAACCTCCACCAAAAAAAGGTGACGGCCACTGCGTGATGGTCGGCGGCTAGTGTGATTCATTACAACTTCTTGACACCAAGCCAGACGACTACAGCAAAGTTCTCCTTTAAGAAAATCGATGAAAACCACCGACAATCGCGTCAACCTCAGCCGGCATTGGTCAACAGAAGAGGCCCGAACCTTCTGCACGATAATGCCCGCCCACACGTTTCACAAATCACTATTCGAAATTGAACGAGTTAAGGGTTGAAGTTCTGCCTCAGCCGCTATATTCTCCAGACCTCTCATCAACCGACTACCTCCCTTTCAAACACTTTCAGAACTTTCTCGCTGGTAAAATCTTCACCAATCAGCTTTTGTGGATTTGTCGAAACTCAACCACCTAATTGTTTCACTGATAGAATAGGTCGATTGGTGTCCCGTTGGCAAAAGTGTGCTGATTCGATCGTTGTTTATTTCGATTAAATCCGATAAGATTTGAGAAAGTTATGGTAGTTCAAAGTGAAGCGCTCAAAACTCTGACAACTTCCGGACAACTTAATAGTATGGAAGAAAATGTAGAACTCGGCACTGATTTAATGCAAGAGTAGGTTTTAGCTAACGAGGTGGAATTTTCGTATTCGGTTCAAGTTGGCTGGAAACAGCGATCATGGGGATTACGCCGCCCCTCTACCCACTGCGCCACCACCGCTTGCTCGTTAGGCCTATGTCATACCTTCGCTCACCCCGAGCGAAGGCGACGAACAGAGCGATGAGCGAAGTCTCTTCGCTAGCGTGAAGCTAGCGAATAGGCGCGCAGTTAGTAGCGTTGTGTGCAGCTGCGTCGTAGCATCGCTACCGATGCTGCCCGACGCTCTGCTCAGCTCAGCGACGAGGTCGCATCGGTAGCGATGCCGTATCGCTCGAAAGTATGACACCCCGCCAGCGAGGCTTCGCTAGCGGTGGATCGGACAACTGCTACAGGCGTCTGCCCCTCCACAACGTCTGATACCGTCCCTTCCCAATTATGTTAGTTGTCCATCGCCTTCGCTAGCGAAGAGCGATGGTATGACATAGGCCTTACCGCTGTTTCCAGCCAATTTGAGCCCGCCCTTCGCGCGCAGGCATAGGGCTAACGCCACGAACGGCCCAGCTTCCGTCGTCCCTAAATCTGCGCAGAGCTGTATTGGGATCGAGATATTTGCGTTTTGTTGTTTCCCAGAGAGAGCCGATTCTGCGCATATACAACACTTGGGCCGTTCCGACCTACCGTTGAGATAGTCTCCTGGTAGGTTCACCTTATCACAATGTAAAGGGTCAGGTTCAACGTCATTGGATCCTTTTATGGGGTGAACCAGGATTCTGGCATTATTTAGAGTTCAGTTAAATACGAATTCTGCTCATACAATGGGTTGTGGTGGGCGGTTGGTGGGAAAAGCAGCGTTTTATCCTTCATGGCAGGTGGTAAAACACCGTCCAGAAGGATGTAAGGGTTGGTTGATCATCAGGAGGTGGCTCAAAGCTGTGTTCGATTCGAAGTGCATGCGGAGTGTACGCTTTCGGATGCTCTTAATGCATCCTGTTATCATATTACCCAATAAGAAGTTCACGATTTGTTGTGGACCATGAAGAAGTGGTGACGATGGTCAGTCCAACTTGAAGTGCGCTGCGCATTCTGTGTACTTCAATATGACATCGTGAAGGACATTCGAATCGCATTTGACTCAATCATCAACTTGCGGCATACAGCAAGTGAAAAACGCAGTGCTCTATATTTTTTGGGGAGGTACAAATGCCGATAGATGGTTTAAACGATGTTTTGCTACAATCAAAACTCTAGTGCCAGGTGAGACTCGAATCCGCATCCCCTCCTTACCGGGTAGGATGCCTTTCGCCATTACAGACCACCGGCCAATAGATCAACGCGAAAGAGTAGAAGACTTTGCTTGCCTAGCCTTGAAAGGTTCCCCTAACCTAAGGTCGAGTCGAAGTAGGCGCAGGGTCTTTGGCTTTTACCGACTTTTACCGAGCACCAAGTGTACTGACGAATTACCGAAAAGTACTGACGGCATCATATTCTTTGATCACGAAGCCAAAACTAATTTGTCGATCACTATGGATCACAGGTAGATGGTAGGTGAATTCTCGGCGGTCTCTCAAAGTCAGTCTCCTTCTATTGAAATGCATGTTATGGAGAGACTGAAGCCTGCATTGTGCCTCATCATATCCAGGTTTTTTAAAAGCTAAAACAAATTCTAAACCTAGATGGCGGTTTGACATACCTCTTTTTCTGCCTCTTTTCGAAATGAGGGCGGCCGGTTTTGCTCAAAACAATCGGTGAAAATGTCCCAATAGACTGTCTGGAACCCTCTTGGTTTCAGTCCGAAGTGCTCGTAGCCCAGAGTCTGTAAAGTAGTGGATGAGCTGATACGGTGAAGCACTAAGAATAAATCTACACAAAGTGAAGAGGCTTAAATTCGTTGATAAGATTTTTACAATCCACGTGCCAGTCCGTATTGATAAAGTAATTGCCATGGAAGCGATCTCTTGGTTTAAACACAAGATTTACCCCACACGTCCTCAGGATGCATACTACTGTTGGGCTCACAGCTTTTCCGCGAATTCCCGGTATTGATAGAAAATGGCCTTGATGTGTAGGTTACTGTAGATCCATAATATTTAAAAAGTGTGTGCTGGCAGTTAGCTGAGATCGTACTTCCAACAATACAGTTTTACGAAGCTTCGGAATGGAGCTAACCTGAAGGGCGTCGCAGGTTCGTTCGAAATTGTCGCTGAAGTTGGTGACGACGAGGTTCAGCACAATAGCGAAACTGGCCGAGTGCGATTTGAAGTACTCGTTGTCGCGTATTCGATGTGGTGGGATGGATTCCTAAAGTGGACAGCGTGCAGCACTGTTTCTTGCGTTGAAGGTCCCTTTATTACTCACTAATTTGAACAACTTCAACAGCGTTTCGTCCTGCTTTAAGATGGCCGCGAAGATATCCTCTGTACAGCGTTTCAGCTGCTTTTGTGTGCACTTGAACCAACACAGCTCTATCATCCGCTTCTCCTCTAGTGACAGCCCGGAAACTGATCCGTTCGCTGGAATAGACAGATTCTGGAAGCCATTCATTTCTAGAGGAATAGGAGAAATTGATGAAAGTACTACATGAGCAGGAATGCAGTGAAGCGCCGGAGCCTCACGAAATTTTTTGGAACAAACATCCACATATTATTTTCTAGTTTCGAGAAAAAGTGGGCAGTGTATTAACTGCAATACAAGGCATCTGTAAAATTGTTTCAGAAGAAATTTTTGTTCCTGTTTTTTGTTTCACATTGTTTCCCTAAACCCCCTCCCTCCCTTTCACTAAGAATTTATTCCAACATTGTTCTTATGTAGTTTGAATACTCGAAAAATACCCGTCTCTTAACTATGCAAACTACCAAACAACAGGGTAAAGAAAAGCATTAATCAATCCTTTTTGGGATGCAAAATGTATTCTACTTGTGCGTGATGTCAATTTGGAGGCGCATTTGGTTTATACAATGGTTGCTGCTACAAGCCGAAGGGCAAGTCAGTGTTTTACCCCTCCGAGGCATATCCGGTGCTGTTCTCCTTCTGGCGAACTTTTTATCATGAGGCCTTTAGAGGTTGAGAGTTGTTGAGAAATTGTAGCTAATAAGAAGTGATCGCAAAATAGCAACTACTTCCGCTAAAAAAGAATGGCTTCGCATTCTTTCGTTGCTGAATATGGCGGGGGTTCATTTTACCTGACTTCAGAAAAATCCTCTTTTGCACCAACCTCCATCTTCGACTATCCGACATCTGTTTCTCGGATAGCGTGCACTATTACTCGGTCCAATCGGTCGTACCGGTCGATCGTTTCGGACGTCCAAACTTCGGCTGCGACTTGAACGTACGTTTTGCCGAAATAATCTCTCAACCTATATGAAGAGTAATCGATAACATCAAATTTTGCTATTCCACAATGTGCTGAGTAGCGATGGTGACTGGTGCTCTTGAAAATGAATCTTAAACGGGATTGCCTGCCTTCTCCTTCTTTTGCTGTTGTGCCGACGAATGGTTAGCACCCATGGCGTGGTCGCTTATTTCTACCTGCTTTGGCTGAAGTCGAAGTTACTCTGTAAAAACGTCAGCAACGTAATGGTGCGGAACAGCAGAGCAAGAGCTGCAACAAGTCCACGACGAGGCTGACGTTGTTCGAACTCTTTGTCAGCGTGGCCCAGAACCGAACTAGCAATTGTTGTTGAAGAAGGCACGAAGATGATCGTACAACTCTGGATGTGACCGAGATGAAGGGATTATGCGGTTCCAGTAAGTCGGTGGATTCTAAGAATAATAGCAGAATAGATTTGATACATTTTTGTTCATTCGGAGCATAGACAATTGTCTCGCATAAACATTGCAAAAATACATTGAGGAAACAACGTAAGATGAAGAGAAGGTTACGATACCGATTTAACAAATACGGTATTGACAACAGATTTTACGCTTTAATGTTTGGCATCTGATATATCATCGACAGGCTTGGGAAGGGAACCTCTCAAGATCTTTACGTTTGCAAACAGCGAGCTGAAAAGTCGAAATCCTTGAGAATTCCTTTCAATAGCTTAGAAAAGCTGATCTCATTGGATAAAAGGCTAAAATTTTAATGTTCTATCACGGGTTTTGTCAAAATCCCATCATTGAACTTTGTGGGTCGATAGCTAACTGATTCCTAACACATATGTACATCGTGATGAAGTCTGCGATTTTTTCTATTCTTCCAAGAAGAGAGTTCGAGAAGTTCAACACGATGAGGATCATTTGTAATACAACTATAGTCCACAGAGAAGTATATGTTCAGAAGAATTTCACCCGTAAGCTTTTTCTGGAATGTCGTGTTCTGAATTGTGACGATATTCCGAGTGGGTCGGACAGGGCTAAAATCTAGATTTCAGACTAGACGAAAGAGGGCAGATTTAATTGTGTTGTTCAATGTTCTGACAGGAAGGCTTTCTATTGACCCCATTGAGTTTTTTGGTGCCCCTTTGGCAACTGAAGAATGCCCCTTTGGCAACTGAAGATGCCCCATCTGACCAGGAGACTATCTCAACGGTAGGTAGGAACGGCTCAATGTTGTATATGGGCAGAATCGCATCTCCCTGAGAAACAATAGAATGCAAGTATCTCAACCCCAATGCAACTCTGTGCAGAATTGGGGACGAGAGAAGTTGGACCGTTGGCGGCGTTAGCCCTCTGCCTGCACGTTGAGGGCGGCTCAAGTTGGCTGGAAACAGCGATCCTTATTTCTGAGAATGAGAACATTGTTGACATGCCACTGTCTGCTCTCAACGTCTAATGGTTTCGTTAGACTTGTTTCGTTTCTTTCGTTGCTCAGTCACCCAGCTCCTTATACCTAATTTAGCGAGTTATTGTTACAATTTTACCACAGAAGATTTGGATCCGTGCCTTGTAATAATAATAATAATAATAATAATAATAATAATAATAATAATAATAATAATAATAATAATAATAATAATAATAATAATAATAATAATAATAATAATATCATAATATCATAGTAATAATGGAGCTCCTTGTGAAGCTGTTTTGAACGTTTTGCAGAAGGTCTATATCCCGCTTCCGGATCTATCCTAATCAGGAGTGGGCACCGCTAAAGTGACAGCTCCATCCAGAATCCCACGAGTCGAAACGACATTCTTTGGGTTCGCATGTTTGCTATCGTATTATTGAGCAGTAGCTGATGCTCTGGGGCAGGTTCAAAAAAGGGATGAAGAGGCAAAATACCGCGTGCCCCCTCCGATAGGATAGATCCACTCTTCCTAGTTGAATTGAACACTGATGTTCCGTTTTTCACAACGGGTCGTGCCTAATATATACATAGACTTCAGGAACATGGCATTTCAAAGCTTTAAAGAAGTTAGAAATGGATGGCTTTTCATGAAAAGACGGCAATATGTGGAACAACACAATTCGCCATATTACATCCATATAGAACCCAGATCACGTGGGTCATCAACCTTACATAAAACCTGACCTTTGGTAAGGTATTATACAATTGTATCACGGTTCTAGGTGTGATAGTCTGAAATTCGGCTTTCTCAGTGGCATGAGGCGAATACCTTTTTTCCTGGCGAGTAATGAAATTGCTTGCAAAATGCGTAGTATACCTTTGTCCTTTTCGAATTTCGAATAATCGAATTTCGAATATTCGAATATTCGACTATTCGAAAAAAGTCCAACATTCGAATTATTCGAATATTCGACTATTCGAAAAAAGTCCAACATTCGAATTATTCGATTATTCGAATATTCGAGAAAGTCCAATATTCGAATTATTCGATTATTCGAATATTCGAGAAAGTCCAATATTCGAATTATTCGTTTATTCGAATATTCGAAAGTGGCCAATACTCGAATATTCGTTTATTCGAATATTCGAAGGCTTCGAATATCGAATATTCGAATAGTCGAATATTCGAATATTCTTTATCAATCTCTTAACAAGTTAGTGGCACTCTTCTTCGAAAACCAGGGGAGTCTGACCTTATGATAAAAAACGATGTTTGAGTTTCGCGCGTCGCTCAAAGTGCGCCGAATTGTGTGTACGTAATCTGACAAGAGAAGTCAATGAACTTCCCGTGGAGATTTCCAAAATGACCTATTGCTTGTTATAAGGGTGTGTCTAAGAAGCACCGTAGTGGTCTTCAATTGTCCTGCGGGCATCTGGGTAGGTCAAAAATTACAAAAAACTGTAGCACTTCAGTGCTGGCTGATAAGGCGAAAGTGACGCCTTGAATGGCCTTGAAATACTCAGAAATTAACATGCAGATGCTATAGAGCTTTAATTATAGTTAGATGTTAGAAATCTGACAATATATTAGGTCAAATGAATCATTCACTGCAGTCGGGGCGTGGATACAGGGGAGAGGTCCAGGTTCGAATCTAGGAGAGTTGTTTACGGATTGCTGTGCGTTTTGGTAAATGTAGAACATATTCTCATTTTAACCATATTTACGATCATGATCGAAATGTGTTGCTTCAGTCCATCTCTGGGATGTGCTGATCAGTCTTCGGGTTCCTATAGAGAACGTTTCTCTTGTAAATTTTACTAATTTTAGCATCTCTTATAAAATGCATCATTTTTGACCCACTCCGTAGTATTGTACTCCGTAGTATTCGTAGCATTTGCATATAACACCAAATACAGTACTAACAACTAAATTAATTAGTCACCTTCTTCACTGACGAGCCTCGGGGTGACTAATTAAAACATGTTTTGTATGAAGGCAGAGGCGAAACAAGACATGTTTAGTGTTGTTGTTGCCATTGTTTTAGTTATTACTTGTTTTAGTTGTTGCTTGTTTTCCACTTGTGTTTGTTATAGTACAGAGTGATTTAGAGTTCATGTATACCCCAGGTTATTTCTAATTCTACTTCGTTGTCTAGACATTGAATTTAATACTGTTTGAGTATTAAAATTTACATATATGATTAACTTATTCTATTGGTCTTCTTGCCGCCTATTCTTCCTCGGCCACTCTCCCGCACTGACAGGGGGGGGGGAGCTTTGCAAACGTAAGTACTTGTATTAATCCCCATGACTTCGTAAGTAGATAATAAAATTTCGTACAAATGTTGTCCTGAGGGTTGACTGAGGTTTTGATCACGAAGCTGGCACGCGTTCGGTGTTACCGTCGACCACAATAGGCGACGGTGAGTATGTGCGAGAAAAGGTGTAAAATAACCGGCCGCGTTGTACTATTGTGACTCTAACAGTGGAGTGGAGGTCGATTTTTTTCGCCCAAACATCGCCTGTACTGTTATTTTGGATGCTGAGCACGAATATGGTATCCAATTTCGACAATTTGGCCGCTTACGATATTACATAGTGTGTGTTCGTGAGTAAGGATGGGGTTGTCATGACCACTGATTTCGTCCTTTCCTCGCCTTAGGAAATTATTTAGGCTGCTGCCATGAATCTGTCATTTCTTTTTCTAAATTATCCATTTTTCGTGCACTACTTTCCATCTCAAAGTCGAAGACTGGAAAGCAAGTCTGATCACATATGTAGGTGAAGAAAGCGTTTCTATGTACTCAAACTGATAAACTTGATCACTCATGAAAATGTGGAATGACGCGATCACGCGAAAACGTTTACTAGATTTGCGATCAGCACCTCAATTAGCCCTCTAAACGACGTTTGGGCGAAACCTGCTTTCGATCTCCGGAGTTGTGGGAGTACAAGTCCCTAAACCTTCGATTAGCAGAGAGCGGTGGGGAGGCGATGGGCAGTGGGGGTGTGCGTTAAAATTTTTCGGTAAATTTTTAACGACCACTTTTTAACGAAAAATTTTCGCGTTAAAAAGGTAAATTCGGTAAATTCATTAAATAAAATGTTCCTTAGCTGCATTCAGTTTTAAACCACTGGGGTGCCTCTCGGACAATCCCCCACAGCGCTCAATAGGTCACTTATAAGATTCCCACGGGAGGTTCATTGACCTCCCTTGTGAGTTGACGCGAAGTAAGCGCTGCAAGCGTGGCCCTCCGCTGCGCACCTGCTTCCTTGTAAACGGCCGTCGAGCGTGCTGTGGCCATTCACGTGAATCGCAAGTGATTAGGGTTATGCCTGTGCACAGATATTTTTACCTTCAGTATACTACGGGAGAATCTTCGTTTTGTATTTCTACCCCAGTTACAACAAGGGAACCATTACAGCCGAAGGGGCTGCGGTAGGGAGGTAGAACTTTCAGAGGCATAGAAAGCTCCTGCTTTCTGCCAGTAAAGACGTTGAAGAAGAGAGGAAGAGCAATGGCTATGGAGTACAAGAGCCAGTCATACTCCGTTTCCTATGAAAGTGAGCCATCCCCATTTTCGCTCTAACACTGTCCAAGTCGTAGTGTCTTGTCAGATTAGATTCCAACGCGGGTCCGTTTCTCTTCAACGGAGCTACAACACAAACTGAATGCCATTCATGAGACTCCAGTGCGCCCTTTCTGCACCAGATCGCCTTTGTGTCATTTCTCCGCCCATGATAATCATTCCTTTACCACCTGGAAGCTTCGCTATAACATAAGGAAAGATAGCAACCTATAGAGAAAGACCTATAACAATCTAGCTCTGCCTACCCAAGGTGTTTCTCTCTTCTCGGTGCACGAATTCTTAGGGAATCAAAGCGTGCTTCATTGCCATTATACCGCTGTTATTGTCCTTTGGTCTCGTAAAGGAAATGGATGGAGCAGCCATCCATTTCCTTCACAGTGGGTAATAAAAAATAATTAAATGTCAACCACTGGCTGACGACAGTAAATAATAGTGTTCATTTGATTATTCGAATATTCGACTATTCGAAATTCGGTTATTCGAAATTCAACTTTTTGAAAATCGAATATTATTCGATCATTCGAAATTCGAATTTTTGAAAATCGAATATTATTCGATCATTCGAAATTCGAAATTTTAAAAATCGAATATTATTCGATCATTCGAAATTCGAAATTTTTTCCCAAGGACAAAGGTATAATGCGTAGGCTGAATATTTAACATCGTCATTCTTTTTTCAGATCTTTATAACCACGTGGGATGAGCTCCTTCCAGGTGCCCTTTCATTATGAACTTCGGAACTTTGTCAAATGCTTTCAAAAAACTAGAGTGCACTACATTCGTGCGTTTCCTATCTTCGAACGCCTTATGCTAGCCATTCAGAGCACTAAGGACAACGATTTACAAATTCGTTCTTGAATGATTCAAATCTGTTTTCTGAAGTCGTTATTAGTTGAATCTGGGCATGGATTAAGATATGCTTTTCAAAAGCTTGCAAAAATTGAAGTAACCCTAGCAGCCTTATATATTGAGCTTTCTTATATTTTCTAAAGCGAATCTATTTATATGAACAATAAACATTAATCAATGTATATTGACCATTTTGTTGGATGACCTTTTGCTACCTTCCGGTAAGGTGAAAAATTCCACGTTCAAAGAAACATTGGTTTTTAGAAGCGAAGAACTGATGCAACTCATTTTTAAGAGTTTAATTGCAATCGAAAGTTTAACATTCAAATTGCTTTGAGGGGAGCGGAACAAAAGGCAGCTACTTCAGGGCTCCAGGGTGGATGTGGCATCATTTCCCAATTAGACTCTGTTAATCTTTGGCGGGTTATTAAAGATGTATGGGATCCGAAGTTATTATAATGGAACATCACTCCTTAGTGACTGGCAAGCTCAGGGCGTTTTTTCTTAATTTCTTCGTTTAGTTTCAATACTTGGAAAGTAGACATTCGAACCAATAATTGGGTTTCTTGGAGGCAGCTCAAAGCAGACTATACCCTCGCATATCTTGACGCGGTTGCTGATGTGGATCTCCTTTAATTCACACACATCCAGTTTGTTCACGTAACCAAGCTGTTGTAAGTGTAGGTAAATGTTCGAATTCGATCTGCCAAGCTTCCCTGCTATTCATCGAGTTGTCGTTCGCGGGTTAGTTTCGATCAACGCCTTTATTTGCCATCATCAGTAGAGATTGTACGACGTGTGTGGTGCATCTTGCAAAATGAAATTGCCGGAGCGAAGACGAACAAATCAACGCTGACACTGGCGTTCAGTAAGGCGGTCCTCAGCATAAACTTCACATAATTTTGTGGTGCTCACGTTACTAGTAATTGCTATCTTATGCAAACGTCAAAAATGCCCTTTGAATGACAACGCTTACGATAGTATCCTACTGATTCTTAACCGTCTGACCCAAACAGCCCTCTTCCCATAGCATTCATCGTGCAATATATTGCAGATATTTTTTTACAGCAATTATCTTAAATTATTATCCAATTGACGAGGGGAAGGAGAAGTCAACAAGTGACATGGTAATTACCCACTGTTCACTTGGGCCTGGGTTTGACGCCTACGGTTCGTACCAGATCAAAGAGGCAGCCGGCCCGCCCCAGAATAACGTCTGTTAGTTGCGTTGCCCAGGCTGACTTCTCCTGTCCTACCTCTGTTGCACTATTTCAGTTCTACACCAAACACATTTCATTCTATAGTAAAATTTACGTTATTATTAAACATCATTATTGCGATCTATGCTTGAGCTCGAAGAAATTTTATAACAGCGTTATTATATTCATGTGAATGACATCTTCATCTTAAGGCGACCTCCAAGCCTTTATATTATTTGGTGTGGGTACCCTACTACAGAAGGCGCCATAATAGCCATAGCCATAGCCCCAGCGATAGCAAAACTACTTCTCAGGTTAAGGCATATTGGTGTTGATGGAACTCTTCTAAACTGGCTTAAATCTTACCTTTCAAATCGCCACATGTGGGTATGAGTAAATAATGATTTTTCGAAGTGTTACCCTTGCTAAAAAAATTCAAGGACAACACAAAACATCACCTATAGCCATAGACTTCGTAGCTTTATAATGTAAACGGTAAACGCTTTTTCCAGGCTTACCCTTATCCATTCAGTGAAGCTCCAGTATTTTTTGCACAGTAAACAATAACTGGTTCTAAAAAACAATTATGAAACTGTGGTTCTTACAAAATCTTAGTATCCGTTTTCCTACTGTCATTTCATATTTCTAATTTTTCTTATGACTTGTTTTTTCTGCAAGCATATTTGCTTCATACTAAATACACATCCTTTCACTTATTTATCTGGTAGGATTACACGTATGTATGTATGTATGTATGTATGTATGTATGTATGTATGTATGTATGTATGTATGTATGTATGTATGTATGTATGTATGTATGTATGTATGCATGCATGTATGTATGTATGTATGTACATGACTCTTGAGCATGCCATGGGCAAGTTTTCGTTTAGACAATTTTGTAGTGTAACATGTCGCCTCTGGGTTGGTGTTCCTGCCCTACCTAGGCTCTCTTTCCCTTTGAAGTTCACGCTCATTGATGGCGATTCTTCCTCTCGACGCTCTCGCTCTATTTTTTAGAAGACACCTAAGTTTTTTCCTCTGTTTCTTTTGAGTTCTTCTCTTTTAATTGTGCATTGGAAATTTTCGTTTGTTTACAAGTACGATTTTTTGGCGCATCCTTATGGGTGTATTCATAAATAAATAAATAAATAAATAAATGTATGTATGTATGTATGTATGTATGTATGTATGTATGTATGTATGTATGCATGTATGTATGTATGTATGTATGTATGTATGTATGTATACTGAAACTACGGGTTGACCTGGAAAACTCGTTTGCCGTAATCATATTTCAGGATTCTTTCAACTGCACTTGGTTTCTGAGTTTTTTCAATCCTTTCTTGTGAGGCGCACATTTGCGTGCATCAAAATAAATAAATAAATAAATAATATCAGGACAGCCAGATGGTAATTATGTACTAGAGGAGATACGTTTCTAATGTATGAAATTAAAGTTCCTTCTTCTGTTACTTTATTGCGCCTGTTTTGTTTGTTTGACTGAATCTTTGGTGTTGTGGTGCACCTTCGAGTGCAACAAAATAAATAAATAATTAGATAAATAAATAAATAAATAATTTGGGGTGGGGTGCTGAAGTTTGTTTGGCTTACCACCCACTACTTTTATGCTCTACTTACTTTCTTCCAAAAATGAGACACCTTGCCGTGATTCTACATTGAAGTCTGGAGCACTAGAATTTTTTAGACCTTCACCTACTCATTGCTATATCCGCACAGTGCCCCAGGCTGGCTAAAAAATGCCGATAATGCTCTTTTTAGTTGTCCATTTCCAAATTACGTTTTTACCAAGCTCTTTTTACTTATGTTGTTCGGTTCTGTAGAAAATAGTCTAAACTCTCTTCTTAAAAAGGTATATAATAAATAAGTAAATATAATAACCGTAAGCCACGAAATCATTGCTACATAAAAAAGGAACAGTTCACGCCATCTATGGAAAAAACGATATTAATTATCAAGCAACCCAATATCACATCGTTCCTATCATCTACTTGAAACCTTCTTAGGTTTGAAATGACGCTCACAAGTGCGCGAGTCCGTCTTAACGGAGGTCCGTTCAAAGAAGTAAATGTAGCACTGTAGGGCAGACCACGATGGTCGGGTATTCGTACAATGTAAGAGAGGTGTAACTCCTTTCAGGAAATGCCATCGCATTGTTCCGTTTAACAGCTTGCCCATCCCATTGTTTCGAATGCAAGAAGTAGGTTTCCATAGAGATCTCAATGAAACGCAGGCAAAATTCTGCCCCGTTATCAACCCAGGGAAGCCACGTCTCTCTAATTCGACAAAATGTGATGCACGCATTTAGAGTGAAATAGTACAATCAGATGGCATCCTTTGGTATGAATCTCCAAGGAGGAAGATGCTGACTACTTCGGAGAGCTGGGCGCTGCACATGCGTCAATAAATAGACCGAATGTTGTGGAAGCACTTCTTTGTTCAACGAATTACATCGGTTATTGAGAACTGGCAGGAGATCGTTTATCATGTGAGCTCTCAGCGTTTCCGCATATTGCCTTGTGGGAGCTAACACGCTGTTCGGAGTGCAGAAAAGGAAACAGCTTGCGCAGCATTGTTTACCAACCACGTGCAAGTCACTATCCAGCTAATCACGCACACTATTTTAACGAGGAACCAATTCGAATCGTGACCTTCTCATAGAATAAAAAAAGGCAAGGTCAAGGTAATTGCTCATCGTTTTTTCGGAAATTCAGTGACAGCGCTATATATGGAAGGGCAGGCCTAACACTGTCCTCACCTTGTAAAATAAAAGGCTCCTTCGCTAGACTCCCTTGCATTAGGTAGCAGGTAAGGGAAACGCTGAAGAGAAAGATGTAACAAGCCGTTAGCATTTACAAACTGCGATGGTGTCATATCACCTTATGTGGTGTATGAGAACATTTAGACCGAAAAGGTCATGCGCAAGAGTATTATAGTGCAGGTGGTTGCGAAATCGTGACCTTATACAGTAGCAAGCAAAACATACATACACGTATTTGGTTTTTCGGGAGAAACTTTAGGGAAAGTCCATGGATTTTGTGAAAATTTTGTACATTTTGAAGGTGATCATGGTTCACGTAAGCCATGTATTTTCAGCAGGTAAGATATGAAATGTGGTATCGAAAGATTTTTAGGCGATTTTTTAAAGTTGACCTTCGAATTTTTAAAAATTTAAAATAAAAAGAAAAGAAATTAAAACGTTCATCAACTTCAAGTATTAAGTTGTCCCATAAGTCCCGCCGTTTTTTTCAACGATTCACTGCAGATTTCGCCAGCGGTCTCTTGCATAGCGCTGCATAGCTTTCGAAAGAAAATGATTTGCTCTATCAGATCGTGAATTGCATTTCTTTTTTCATCATGAATTTTGTCAATTTTTTGGTCGTTGAAGTGAAAAGTGAAAAAGTGAAAAAATAGCCATTTACGCACTTGTTCTCTCCGCTTAGCTTTGTATTTTTTCACGCAGCTTTTTATAGCACTTGGAAGACAATGTTCTGTGCTACAAGAATATGTGTTACTGCTATTTGCTCATTTGTCCTTTATTGATTTTTAGGTCATCAAATTGAGACGTCCGAAGGAGGATGGTTATTTTTCCGACAGCTCCTGCTATGTAGTTGGACTTTTTGGGTTGGAGTTATATGTCATTCGAAAGAGAACGTCTTGCTCTATAAGAATGTGTATCGCGTTTATTGATTTCTATTGAATATCAACAAAATGCCAAAAAGAGAAAAATCGTCTCCACCAGCAAGTCTTTCTGTGGTTGGACTTTTTTGCTTGGTGTCATATGTCTTTTGGAAGAGGATGTCTTGCTCAGTAAGAATTTGTGTCGCGTTTATTGGCTCACGCTGATTTCTGTCGAATATCAACAACTGAAGAAGGAGAAGGAGTTGCTGGTGGAGACGATTTTTCTCTTTTTGGCATTTTGTTGATATTCAATAGAAATCAATAAAGCGACAAAACAACAAGACATTTTCTTTCAAATGACATATAACTCCAACCCAAAAAGTCCAACTACATAGCAGGAGCTGTCGGAAAAATAACCATCCTCCTTCGGACGTCCCAATTTGTTGGCCTAAAAATCAATAAAGGGCAAGTGAGAAAATAGGACCAACACATATTCTTGTAGTACAAAACATTGTCTTCCAGGTGCTATAAAAAACTGCGCAAAAAATTACAAACCTAAGCGGAGAGAACAAGTGCGCAAATGGCTACTTTTTCACTTTTTCACCTTTCACTTCAACGACCTAAAAATTGACAAAATTCATGATGAGGAAAGAAACGCAATACACGTTCTGATAGAGCAAATCATTCTCTTTCGAAAGCTATGCAGCGCTATGCAAGAGACCGCCGGCGAAATCTGCAATGATTCGTTGAAAAAAAAACGGCGAAGACTTATGGGACAACCTAATAATTAACCAAACAATTATAAGTTAAAACTGTGCCTCAGGAAAACGGAATTCGAGGCGATAAGAAGGAGCACCTACAAAGTCCAGTATTTTGTAACTTTGGCGACAATTGTTTGCAGCGGCACTATCATGTTCGAGGAGTCTAGCGTACTTCCATAGTTCTTTGTCCATATATCTACTATCGCTCTACATCAGCGCCTTTGTTCACCGCTTGTTTCTTCCGCTTCTTCCACAGGGCTTTAATGCTGCTCCAGTTAGCCCATCGATCTTGTCTTACTGTTTAAAACAGACATCTGTAAAAACAGGATTATAAAGGGAACCTTTTCTGCATCTCTGGGGTAGTCCTTTTCCACGTTACTTCGCTGAGAGGTATTCTGCGCATCTAACATGACCGCATTTAAATCATAGCCGTGAAGGTCTTTCTGTTTTTATTAGCTTTGATTAAATTTGACAATTATGGTCGATTTTAAAAATTTATTTATGCCAGTGTATTTTGCTAGCTATCGTATTCTTATCCAAAACTTGCTTATAAGGTTGCCATGCAAGAATTTTAGTCGGGCAATGGGTCATTCACATCCTAGGCGATATGCAGTGTCCCTAGCGAGGTCTAAAATGCCCTTATAGCGTCACTATGCATAAATGACACTATGGGGCTCAAGCAGTAGGAACTTGTCTCATTTCTGAATCAGTTTATAGTATAAATCTAAAATTCTACGCATCGGATGTTTGCGACGGCCATTTAGAAGGATGCCCAGTCCATCTCCTTGTACAACGTTTTTTGGCTACGATTTCATCAAAAACCGCCTGACAATTTTAGTTGAGCGCTGTAGTTACCGCGGTCTTGCAGCTGGCAATTATTCCCTAATTTCATCTATTTAAAATAGCTGTTAGCGAACATCAACAAACGGAAACGGATATCTAGGAGTCGGGGGAGCGGTAAACACTGAATAATGCTTTATTCGTTACTTATTATTCTGCAAAAGAGTTTTCCTGAATGAAAAGTATGGCAGTTACTTGAAACGGATCTACATCTGTAGCTATGTGCTATCAATGAACGATTACTGAATATGGAGATGGCTACCGATAACTATAAAAAGCTTGCGAAAGTGATATCCAACCCATAGAAGAAGGCTGTAAAGAAATTTTGAGTATTTCAGTTTACTTTATTACCATATTTTAGAAAATGAAGAAGAACGTTCAGTGTTGAGGCAGCAAAATTTGGCTTTTAGCACAGGAACTTTAAGTGAGTGATGACAAATCTAATAGAAGGGAGCGAGCAGCCGTGCTACAGAAATCAGGCACAGCACATGAAGGTGCACATGGTGGGTAGAGGAGAGCTTTGTCCG
Organism: Heligmosomoides polygyrus polygyrus; assembly: GCA_947396885.1. Classification (NCBI taxonomy): domain Eukaryota; kingdom Metazoa; phylum Nematoda; class Chromadorea; order Rhabditida; family Heligmosomidae; genus Heligmosomoides; species Heligmosomoides polygyrus. Next base: position 69,487,197 of record OX377204.1, on the reverse strand, counting down.
AAAAGTGTTTTTGCTGTTGCCGCTCAAACTCTGTTAATGAGCAGATTTATAGCGATGAGTGCGCCCCAGCAGTTTCGCAAATATTATGCGCCTCGTCGCTTCTATTTTTAGAGGACGCAACATCACTGCAAAGCAACCGTTGTGTTCTCGAAGAGGAACACGGTTCTGTGCTGGAAGAGAAGGAGAATGCTTCTGAGGTACGGTAGTCACCACGAAGTCGTGGTGAGGTGAACGACGGAGATCAGCCGGCGACGAGGAGGTTCGCGCTCCTCCCTGCATCCGGTCAGACGGCGGGGCGTTTCCCGACCGCGAAGACGTGCTTAATTGGCCAAGCGATTACTGCCTAACGATAATGGAGCTGATCTGTAGAAGCGAAGGTTGGATCTTCTTCCTGCTACTCCATATAAGGGTAATTCTGCGGTAGCTTCATTTCGAGCCGCTTTCTGCACAGTGCCCAAAGAAAAGCGCGAAGTTCGTAGGCTTATTCAATGAGATTGGGAGGAAAAGTGGAGTATTATTTGGTGAGTCGATGCCCGCTACAGACACGTTCAATAGATTATTTTTTCTTGATCAAATGTGCAAGTACCGTTTTATCTATGATCTTCAAAGAAGAATTGCACCCCATTTTCTAGCTCAAAATTGTACCGTCTTCAAATTGACACTGACCTCGGGTGCGTACCAGTTTAAAGAGGCATTTGCAACATAGGGCCCGCCCGCCATGGTTAATGCTAATAGCGACCCTATGGTCGTAGTATCATGGCTGCCTACTTAATAATGAGTCAATTTCGTCGAATAGTTTGATTACTAACTCTCCGTGTATCAGTAGAGGAGATTTCGCGCTTTCCAGCATTGACTCAGGAAATGTTACCCATGAAAGCACTCCAATCTCCTTTCTCCTTTTTCGTTCTCTCACTACCATATTTTTGTTTGTTCTCTTCCTATTACCCTGTTTTTTGTTTTGTCTTGTAAAGCCAGTCACCTTCGCTCTTTTGATAGCCACTTTTGTTCAATGATTGCACTGACACGAATAAATGATTGAATGAAATGAATGACACATCTAACTAGGTCGTAGGCGTATGTCTGAACAGCGCAAACGAATACCACATGAAGAATCTCCAGTCTTCAAGTAGTGAAAAAGTATATTCTATTTTTGCAAAGTCCTTGAATTTACAGGGTTAGAAGTTAAATTACTTTACTATAGAGTCGCACATCCGCATAAGGTAATGGAGAACGAGCGTACTACCCCTCGTCCCCTGGCCCGCCCACCCCACAACCTCCTGCGCTTGCTCAAGAGTCCAGTGGCTGCCTTACGATATAGTGGAGACGCATACATTTGCCACGCCTCTTTTTAAAGGGCGAGGTAGAACGCCACTCCACCTAAGCTAATATATTGAATATGCCGAAAATTACAAAAATACTACAAGGTCAAGGAATAGAATACCTGAATCGGCATCTATGATGCAGTATTTTACACGCGACTTTGATATTCGTAGTAAACCTTTACGGTCGGTAATTTGCGAGACCGAAGGGCTTTGCAATAGCGGAATGTACTTTTCTACTATTTGGAAGATGATGTTCATTTTTACCGTTCGGATGTAGGGATTCCTGTTTTTTATGCGTAATAAAAAATAATGTGCGATGAAGAATAAAGAGTAAAAACGCTTCTTAATCTGTGCGTTTTTGATGGCAAGGCGATTGGTGTACTACCCCAAGCGCCTGCAATTCTGGACTTATGGAAATAACGAAAGAGTTTCTAGAGAGTGGCTCCCTCGTCGGTTCCCTACACAAGCGTCGACTAGGTTATGACTTTCAGATGAACGAGTGCTGAACTTGAATTTGGTTGGGGGGAGGTTCTAGAGTAGGCACACTGCGCCAGAGCTCCTATCGGTGGCCTTTCAATACTTGGAGAGCCAGTTTACACACAATATAGTCGGGCGTGCTGGCACAGCTAAACTGTTCTGCGCCTGCTAACCAAGCTGGAGCGGCTGTCTGCTGGTGGCAGACCAACTGCGCGATGTTTTGAACGGTGGTGGCTGTTTCTTCAAGCGTTGGATGTTCCAAATCCACGTCGGAAAATGACCACATGCCATTTTGCCTGTCTGTCTGACGTATGTGCGATCTCAGTGAAGCTGTTAGGTCCGGCTACTCCATAGAAAGTCCAGTTGCTGCCATAAAATGTTATGAATACTGCAATCCAAGCGGGCAATTACTCCTGCCCAATTCTGATGTCATATTAGTACTATTATTTGTTGTACGTGGTAATCCACGCAAAAAACTCAACAACAAAAATCAACACAGAATACAGAGAATGTAGGCAGAAAATCAGAGAACGCAATTAGTACAACAACATAACATAACAAACTGTTAAGGAACTTCCTTCTGCAGATACCTGTCAATGAGGATTTTGCATTGCTCTGTAAAATTTGGTAACCAATTTTCTTAGAGAATTTAAGGAATTTTTTGCCAGCTCGATTTGTAAAAAAACAAGATCTTGTGCTGCTATTAACCCTAGGAACTAGGATCAGCCACTGAGTGGCTCCTGTGTTGGAAAGAGACATTGAATAGAATTCGTTAAGGGGAAGACCCACCATGTCATTATCTTATAAACCGTTTCCAAATCGAACTTTTTCGGCGACAAGCAAGAGCGCTTAAATTGAAGAATTTGCTCCTTCCAGACGCTGGAGGAATGCTGCTATATCCCACCATGTAGTCTGATCCATAGCTTTCTTATAAAACTGTTTTGCACCGATTCCGAACTGACGATTTCTCCCTAGTATTAGGGCTAGATACTGTAGTACCATGCTCTAGCATGGGCCTCACATAGGCTTTGTATGCGGCTAATAAATGTGCTATTGAATCAGTTTTCAGAGATTTAAATATTTTATGCATTACTCTCTCAGCTCTCTTAGCCGTGTAATCACAATGCTGACTGAAGAAAAGTGTAGTGTCTAGAATAAATCCTAGGTCTCGTAAGGAAAGCGTATTATTTGCTGTTCACCAAGGCCTATAGGAGTTTCTATTGGATTGATGATGGAACACTTTGGCTTTTTCACCTGATGGAGGAAGCTCCCACCTATCTCTCTAGGAGTGTCGTTTTGTCGTTCTTTTTGTTACGTGTTTCACATGATATTCGTCATCGTGTGCCGTCCATTTGCAATATACCCCTCCTTCGTGGTTGTAGTTTCTCAAAGAAATGTGAATAGACTAGCCGCACTGACTGCACTTTGATAGTGCTCCGCCTATTTGAGGTTTAAAATTCATTTTCAACCCATTTTAATTTTCCAGGAACATCGTCGTGAAACCTTTTCTCCTAAGCTATTCCCATATTACATAACACTTGCACTAACCGTAGGAGTATTTGCAGTAAAAGCGCGAAAATTGTTGAGCTGGTGTGAAGTGGAACAACAAAATCATTGATTGCATCTGAGCCATACTAATAGTTCGACAAATTAAAAGATAAAGAACGGCGTTAGTCAACTCTCTTGATGGATAAGGTTACGTATAAAGGACGGCGTTATTCAATTCTCTTAGGTGTGCGCCACGCATTCTACTTCTAGGGGATGTCGTGGAGACCTGTTAAATGCGTATTTGGCCATACAATGACTAGCGGTGGCCAGCCGGTGTGTAAGTCAGTGCTTTATCCTTCCCGGACAGGTCTGGTACCAATTCACCGTCCCCCGGAGGGATGGAAGGCTTGGTTGGCCTGGACGGGAAATCCGAACCAGGAACATGGTATCGGGTGCAGGTGACAGCCGGTGTCTCCTCCGACTGCGCTCCACGCGCCCTCCTGATGGATACATCAAAAATTCTACTTCTATGGGATATCGTGGAGGAAATTTGAATGCGTATTTGGCCAATATAATACGTTGCGGAAGCCCGCCGATAGGCAAGTCAGTGTTTTATCCTTCCCATATAGGTCTAGTGCCAAGAAGGGATGGAAGGACTGGACGAAAACCACCTAACTGAATTGAATCGGTGTGCAGGAGAAGGGGCCTTCTCCGACTTCGATACCCGCGCCCAGTTCAACAAATTATCTATTATACATGAAGTGGCTGAAATGCTTCTATACCACCATGAAGCTCGTTTCTAGATTTCACATTTCTCTGTACTCTTTTAAATTATTGTATTGTGATGGTGTTGTTCAATGGGTAGAACAAATACCCACAGGTACACGTTTGATGAAATCCGCCGCTTTCAGCTGACGTGGGAGAGAGTTTAACTGATCCTGCCACTAACAATTGATAGAGGCTTTTAGGTTAACCAACTCAGTGTTTGGAATCCGATATTGAGACGAGTTTCATTAGAAGCTAAATGGATGCTGTTCGAGGACTTTGAGCAAACATTTTGGTGTTTTTTCTAAACGTCGGCACAGAGAATGTTATCACATGAGAGACGGAGTGAAGGCGCGTTAATCGGAAAGGGAGAAGCTGATGATCGAGTCGAGCAGTCTCTGTCAGAGTTTAGTTTGATGCTCTTTCACTAGACTGTCGTCAGCGTGTTTGATAAACTACAGGAAGATGGTGGGATCAGTTCTGCCTGTACTTAGTCCAATAGCAGCTTTTGCAGTCCATCATCATGCTCGGCATTCGCTGAACGCGCGGCTTTCACAACGAATGCAGCGAAGTGCAGGCTAGAACAAGTGTTGGATTCAGGATAACCGTATTCCTACACTACAGAAAATAAAAAGAGAAACTGATCAGCTCAAGAACGTCCTGCGCCAGCATCTCTAAGTTCTGCTATTTTTTTGCATTTTTTCCTGGTAGCCTCAAGCCATGAGGGTCTGGGATGTTGGATTGGGATGTCCGAAAATGTTGTCGTTCTTTGAATGGTCATAAAACCTTTACCGTTCAGCGCGAGCGAAGTTCAGTGGCGTGTTTTATAGCGCTGTCTCGGCGAAACTCTGATATGTCTTACACTCTTTTCTTTCTAACGGTGAAATATGAGGCTTCGTGTAGAAGACTGAACAACGGTGGCGGTGACTACATTGTGAATACTAGATGATCAAAGGTTTTGTGTTAAAATCCAAGAAAAATTCGACTCCCAGACAGGATCACATATTTCCAAGGAAAATTATAATAAAACATTGAAGGCAAGCGAGTTTGACATAGACTTAAGGTTCAGGAAGTGTAGGATAGAAATAGTCTACAACAAGGGTATGCAAGACGGTAAGCAATGGGATTCCATTTCATTTAGTTGCTGAACGCTCAAATAATTTAGGAGATATCAGCAGCCTCAGACATTAGCAGGGAATCTTCCCACACGGAATGCATGCGTCGGGAACGGAGAGTATAAGGTGAAGCGAGGCAGCCTTGCTGTCCATGAAAACAATCGTCAAGCTGACAACGGTGTCCGATCACGGCCAGCAGGAAATTGGTTTCTGGTTCGTCTTCATTATCGTTCTGCTGTTGTTCACCCGACAATATTGGCCAGCGTGAGGCCCGAGTTAGAGGACGCCATCATCCAAGATGCCCTGCATAGGTAGAGTTTCTAATTCCTAGCTTTATCGGGTTGCCTGAAGTTGGATTTTGGTTCTTTTGTTCTAGTAAAGGACAAGGATGAGGCGCGGTTTTGATCGATCGCTTTTGTGATACTCCACGTATTCTATTTGCGTTTGGATTGATGTCCAAAGGCAATTTCGGTAGAGGTCAGTGTTTTATCATTCCAAAGCAAGTCTTGCACCGATTCGCCAACCACGAAGGCTTGAAAGGCCAGGACGGGTAATCGGCCAGGACGGAAAAACCTTGAATGGATTGCAACCGACAGTCGGCGGCTCCTTCACTTCGCCTCGCGCTCTATTTGTGCTAATAGGGCGGAGAATTGAGAGACAGGAAAAGTAGAGGGAGCTTCAAGGATTTGGAGTAGACATCTTTAGGCAGCCCGACTTCTTCGTGCCGAGTTGCATCGTTTGCAAGATGTGTGGTTTCACGATTTCTCTGCTGGTGCTGTCCATAAATAACTATAGAGATACCAAGTTCAGGTTCAGCTTGATTTGACCAGGTCTCTGTCTCTTTGTTGCTGGCACTCCAACGGAGGTCATTCATTAGCACCAAGATCTGTTCCAAGAACCACTAAAAGCGCGAGGAGCCGGAAACAGATAACGTTGCAATTTCTTCATAGCTCTTCATCTTCCGAAGAATCCTCGATTTTCTTTGTGGTCCTATCATCTAGATGATTGCGGCATTTGTAGTTCAGGATCTCTCCCGCATATCGTTCGACAACCCACACTAGGGAAACCGTGTTTCTGTTGAGTAAAAGGATAGCACGCGAAACCTCAATCCAATATAGAACCTGTTCTATAATAGTTGCTCTTCCCTATCTTATCAAACTGGTTTTTTTATTACTGGGTTTTTTAGAGCCCTGAAAGTTGTCTAGGTTGGTACTCCAATTTTCCTTGTTAGCTTTCTCATATCTGCCTTCACCTGATTTACAATTTTTCGTCGAGCAAAAGAAAAGGAGCATCAGTTGCTTTTCTCTCTTTTGATGCAATATTATACACGGTAGTGGTATAACACAAGGACGTAATTCTTTAATGGATTGCAACACAGTTATTTGACGACTTGCAATAGTAATTTATATAGGGGTTCTGCTAGGTGGGCTATAGTCACAAGTTGTGACAGTAAATGACAATTGACAATTTCGAAAATTTGGTAGCAATCCACACCATTTTGAAAAATACTTAATCAAAAAATAACCTGATTTACTATTGGAACTCGAGGAACTAGATGAAATTCAAATCGAAGCGGAACATTGTTCAATTAAATAATCGATATAAAAAATAATGAAGGCGATACTGGTCTGAGGAAGCAGGAAATCTCCACATAAATGAAGCAGTGGCTTGTCACAAACGTCGAATTGTCGAACGACGCGCGACCTAAGAGCGATTCTGTAGCCTGGATAACTCGTTTAAATGTAGCGGAACAATTACGACGAGATGAAAATGGCGCCGGGTGCTAATGCTGCAGATCATCTTGTGATTTTGCCCCAATGGTGCGATTGGAGAAGTGTCCATTAATTTTATAAATTTTTAGGCTTTTAGATCCACCAGTCTGGATCATTCTGAAAGCTCAAAAATGAGCACAATTTGTAGGGAATAACGCCAGAGACTGGAGAATTAGTCGCCATTTGAAGAGGGGTTCGGCGGATCAGGCGATCTAATCCTGTCTTCTGTTGCGAGGTGACCCTGGCAATGAACAGTTCTGAATTTTTCTCTATTTCCATTTGCTACCATGCAGCATATCCTGTCCTAGAGGGGCAAAGCTCAGGCAACGTCGCCATTGTTGGAAAACTGAACCGCAATTGGCTCGGTGGAGTTATGAAAGCATCCTGAGGTCCATTGCTCTCCTATAGTAGACTTCAAAGTGCATGCATTATTGAAAATAGTTCTACTGTAGTTGAAGAAATTTGAAATCATTTAAAAGTGGGAGCGGCCACTGGAGTTGAAACAAGAGGTACAGCATGTATGTTTAGGGCATCCTGCTACTGTGCCAGATAGCGCCTAGGTTATTGAGACGAAACGGTATCGGCATCTTTTTCATAATTAGAATGCTTTCTACACTGAGGACAAAACTGCAAAGGTGGAGATGCATGCCTGCGATTAGTGCTCATACTAACGATTAGTACTGTTTCAGGTTGTTCACAAAGTAGTGCTCGGGTTTCAGGCTAACTTATAACCAGAAGTAGAAGTGTTGTTTCACTTATTTTGTTCCCTCGTTCGGTAAGTTTTTTAACACATAGCTTTCGATAAAGCGCTGCAGTGCGATCGCAGGAGGCGCTGGCTGTCACTTGCACCCTGAATCAGGTTCCTTGGTTCAGGTGCCGTTCAGATCGATCAAGTGGTTCATCTGCTTTGTTTCAGCGTACGCATTCAAATTGCCTCAACAATAGCTTGTAGAAATGGAATTCGTGGTTCCAAATAGGATTGACCAACGTCGGCCTTAATCCTTTACCTTATTCTTTATGTGGGGGGGGGCACGCTTCTATAAAACAATTTCGTTGATGAAACTGAGTATGTCGAAGGTTGGCAGTAGCTTACGTTGGTGCCAGATATTTTTACGTTAGTGCCAGATATTTTCGCTGAACATTCCTCGGCAGGTTGCAGCAGAGGACATTTCAGCAGTGCATTCTTGCATTTCTGCTGCGCACGCCTAACTCTACAAGGTTGGAAATGATCGAAAATTTTCGAAAACTTTGTCAGCAGAATTCTCCATTACTGGGACTTGTAAAATTGAGTTTCGACGAAGGATTCACTTGGATGCGATAACTGAAGCACATCTAGCGCATCCATAAATTGTAACAGCTGAGAGAGTGCGCAAATTGATTTTAAAACTGAATTTCACGTGGTCTTCTCTCCCGGTTAAGCCTGACCCGTATCCCCGCGGATGTCCCCGACTAGCTAGCTTCAGCGGCCAAATTGTTACGAATTCTTGTCTCATACCTTATTCTGCTAATCGTCTCTATTAGTGCTCGTCCGCGGCTCGAGCGGGCACCCATTCGCCGCAGGCAGCTCCCTTTTATTTTTAGCGGCTCGCTGAGTAGGGCGTTCTCTGTTGAGGGCAAACATTCATATCCCTCTCTCCAGTATGTTGGGACACTCTCGTGGAGCATAAAAACATGGTGAGGTCCAGTTAATGAGAAGGAACTCTCATTCTTTTCCTGCGGCTACACTTGAGCGATATTGATGGTGAGTTGTATGTGTACATACATATATTACTTGTGGGACAGAAGCGAAGCTGGGGAAGGTTTACTGAAGTTCCTAGGAAAAGTCGGAGTGCGTCATCAAAAAAAAAAACCTCGAAGGAAGTCGGAGTTTCTGTAGAGGTACTCAATGCACATGCGTATTCAGCAGGTCTACGAAGGGGTCAACAGCGATAACTGCGTCTCTGCAGTGCGTTTCGTGACTGTAGTTACATACTCTATGGAACTGAAAGCCGCTTCAGCACAAACAGACGCGAAATGCCACAATCGACCGCGAAGTATGGGTGATCACAAAACATATGTGGTACTCAGTTCTCGATGAAAGCAAAGAGTCCAGGGAGCCATAGTGGCAAAGTGGTTGAGGTGGCCGTGGGGATCTTGGCACGCAGAACACTCGAGACGTTCTGGATCGCGTTCAGAAATCCGAAAATCAACAGCAAGTAGTGAATCGCGGAAACAGGAAGCAGCACTCTTCGTAGACCTCTGGGGAATCTGATCCATGTGTGAATATAAGTTAGCTCATCCTCCCGAGTTAGAACACCGCAAAGTGAGGACGACTGGTGGATCTATCCAGCCTGTCCACTAACGATAAGATAAGCATTACTGTGAGACGTTGGCTCTTGGTTCCTGATTTCCTTAAGCGCAACTCTAGAAAGGAGGTTCATTTACATCATCAAAACAAATTGATTTTCTACTGCGGTCGCAGTGGATTTTTATTCGAGTTGAAAGTTTTTATTTGACAGGTTTTTGGATACAGCTCTCGGTCGTCATGGAGGAGAATCATGGTAGGATCCCTTCTAGGCTTTCACCGAATTAACTTCCTGTTCTTTTAGGCTCTGACGAACGTCAAAGCGAAGGTGTAGAATTGATTAACAGTTGTGAGTCAGCTCTGAAACATCAGTTTCGTGAATGTCTCTGATGGCTTTCGTCCACATGACGAATTCACCAGAAGTCTCATTTGCGTTAAAGGCAGGCTATCTTACTATATACTGCTACATGTATCTTGTTAGACTTGTGTGAAATTTGATTTATTTTGTGATTCGGAATCAGCTACTCACAGAATTTCAACCAAAATCTTTGACGAATGGAGAAGAGCTTTGGCGATCTTGAGGTCACCTAGCATCACTCAATATGGGAAGAAAAGCTGGAACCTGGAACCTTCATCTTCAAAAGTGTGACTGTTGGTGATCCCGTTTAATCAGTTTTGGGTTGGAAATTCATTTTGGCACATTTTGTATGGCTGGGAGAGTCTATGTACTACACTTATGATACACCTGATGCAATAAGCTACCCCTCGAAAAACGGCTGAGGACTCGTCTGCAGGTGTGAAACTGCAAGTAAGCAAAAAGTTTGCTATCAATCGAATAAAAATCGCGAAGTTTTGGACGGGGGCATGGCGCATTTTCTGTTTTGACAATAGAAAATGGCCGCCTTCCTCTAAAAACAAGCTTCAAATCATTATTTTTCTCACCTTTCTCAAAAAGATTTTTTTAATAAAATTTCAGAATATGTGTTCTCTTAATGGGAGGTAAATTAAAACTTCAAAAAAAGTTATTCTAAGACTTTCGTTGAACAAAAAATTATTCTAACATTTTTGGAGGGTCTTTAGTATGATGTAGAAGAAGCTCATCTCGATTTAGAAGAATTCGTTTTGATTTCAAAAGTCTTAGGCTAGCTTAAAAGAGTGTTCATTTTGACGCGAAAGACGACCAATTTTATTTTAAAAGGGTCCGATTTGGTTCGAAATGTGTCAAGCCAGATTCAAAAAGTATCCAATTCGACTTAAAAATGGTATATGCGTAGGATCATACTGTGTGCCAGTATCTTCCCACCCTACAACGACGACTCTACAGGCTATGCCCAGAAGATCAGAATTTGATACCGAGCCAAAGTCTATGCACAGCGCGAAATAAATGCAAATGGAACGGTGATGCTTTCGCATTTGTAGCAACTACGAGGCCGGACGGAAACAACATTGTGGTAGCTAACGAGGCAACGTAAATGCCAAATGTTCGTCAGCTGAGCATCTACTGCGGACGAAAGAAACAACTTAAAACTAGCTTCAATGTCCTCTCTTCTTGGAACCTCAGCACTGTGAGCTGTTATTGATATAGTTGCATTGGGCAGCGCAAGGCTTTTAGGTGGCCATTTATGTAGCAGGGTATAGCGTTTCCAGATCCCCTCGACCTTAATGGCCTAGACATTATTTAAAGCTTTAAATGTGTACTCTAAACGATCAAACGCTTCAACCACTGTAGTGGTGCTTCAACCGTGATACTAAACACATATATAGAGGAAACGGGAAGAGCCCTGGTGATTCCTTTAAAGCACATCTATCCGGCAGAAGACGTGAGTTACTTACCAGCCAACTTGCCAGGCGCAGAATAGGAGCGCATAACGGGAACGCCGGGAAGGCTTTAAAAGCCTAATTCTCTAGCAAATTCAGCAGTGAACAAGTGAAATAGGCGCATTGCCGGAGCCGATGATGTTCTGGAGTTTGGGTTTCATTGTGAACTGTAGAACTGCAGAAGCAGAAGTGCGTGAAATCTTCACTCTGCTTCTCATTCGCCAAGGCTGGTCATTTAGCAGAAGGGGAATATGGGCCCTTAACGTTACATCCGCTACGTGAACTCGTCTCTCTCGCTTGGTCTCTTCGCACTGAGTGTAGGCGTAGGTTGAAAATACTGTATGCTGTAGTAGTTGAAGCGTTTGGGGTGCTGCAGAGTTAAAATTGGACTCTTAACACTATATTTTTGTCCTATGAAGACGACAAACAACATCAAAAACAACAAGACTTCAAAGTCTGCTGTATGCAGCTAGGTGCGTTGGGAGCTGACCATGAGTAAGCGGTAATGATATCAATGCAGTTAAACAAGCTAGTGATAGTGCGAATTGCTATTATATGCTATCGTGTACTCATGAACCCCAAAGGAGGACCCGGATGTGGAGAGCAGATCTAGTTCAATCCCATTACCATCAGGAAATAGTGTTATTCCATATTCTATGCGATGGCTCCACTCCTTATGAAACGATTATCCTCGCTCAGTGCGATTACATTAGCAATCGGGTTGAGTCAATAACATCCTGTCTGGTGTGTGTGTAGCGTGAGAGTCGAAATTATACGCACTAGAAGAGCGGCGTGTTTATTTGAGTGGAATATTGGGGATGAAACTTTTTTTGAAGAACACTTCATTATGGTAAATGGTGGGCGCAGACCTGATGCGTTCATCCAGGTTCCTCGGTCGGGTCCTGCCCAGCTCAACCAAGGATTTCAGCTATTTGGGCTTGGTAATATGGTGAAGATTTATGTGAGAGGGATACAACTCCGACTTGTCCATCATGTGGCTCATCACTTCATTGTTTGGCCAAATAAGGATAGGGAGAAAGGACAACGGTCGGCACCAATTAATCCCTTTGCGAGATGCGCCAAGTATTCTACGCCTACAGGGTGTTGGGGGCAGTTTGAATGCGTATTTGACCTATGCATTGGCTTGCGGTGGTCAGCTGGCGATTTATTTTTACAGTTAATAAAAATAAAAGGACAACTATTATAAAATAAAGTAAATAAAACGAATAAAAGCAAACAGACGGCTTTTATATGTTGAGTTCTTGAATCGAAGATGATAAGTGACACGTAAAATACGAAGCAAGACAATATACAGGGTGGACCAAAATAACGTGGACAAGATTTTTTCGTCATAATTATAAAACAACCAACAATTTGAGAAAACGTCAACTAAATTACAACAATACAAACATTAGGGCACATCATGGTTAAGTGGTTTCGAAGTGGCCTCCCTTGGAGCGGATCCAGAGGGCCAAACGTTTTGCGAATTTCTCGGCGATGGGCCGCAGGTCATCAGGAGACAACAGTTCCCATTCACGGCGCAAGGATTCCTTCAGGGACTCCAGACTGCGGTAGCGTTTGACGCCGACCTTAGCCTTTAAAATGCCCCACACACTGTAGTTCATCGGATTCAAATCCGGAGAATAGGGCGGCCATTCCGAAGGCTAATGATTCTACTTACTTTGATACTTTGATGGTCCTTTGTCGGCTGGAGGTCTTCTCAGCGGGGACCACAACTCTTCCAGACCGCTCGATCTCTGGCTGCTTGCATCCAGTGAGACAGACTCCGCTCTCTGAAAGATCTTGAGAATGAGTCTGCCCATCGCGTTGGCGGTCGTCCCAGTGGTCTCTTATGGTCTCTCGGGAGCCATTCTGTGACAAGGAGACTCCAGCTATCGTCCTTTCGTCGAAGCAGGTGTCCGGCCCATCGATATTTGGACTTCTTCATGTACTGCAGCGGGTCTGCTAATTGCGACTTATCCCGTAGCTCCGAGTTTCGTAGGCCTTCTTGCCATTGCTGACGAAGGCTTGTCCTTAGAAGACATCTCTCCAGTGCACGATGCGTAGTTTGCATCGGTCTGGCGATTGTCTTGTTGTCGGGCCAGGTTTCCGTCGCGTAACACATCGCAGGCAGTACAGAGGCGTTGAATATCGAGGCCCTGAGGCCGGGATCCTTGACCTGATCAGTGACTTCGCGAATCGAACTGAAGGCTGCCCATGCTGCGCGTCTCCTGCGGGCGATTTCAGGAGCGAGGTCGTTATCCTTGTTCAGCTCTCTTGCCAGATAGACGTAGGAGTCGACCTGTTGCAGAGTGACTCCACTTAACCTTACGAGTCCCGTGTCACACCACTGGTTGACCATAAATTGTGTTTTGGACATATTCATGTCCAATCTAATCTTCATACCTGCCACATTGAGCTCGTTCAGCATTTCCTCGACTTCTGCCGTGCTGGTAGAGATGAGAACAATATCGTCGGCGAAGCGAAGGTTGCTGATCCGTTTACCGTCGACAAGGTAGCCTTTATCGTCCCAGTTCAAGTCTTTCATGGCATTCTGGAGTGCTGCTGTGAATAGCTTGGGAGAAATCATGTCTCCCTGCCGTACTCCTTTCCCGATAGGAATTTTAAGCTTTCGATCGAACAGCTGGATGGTTGCCGATGTGTTCGAGAAGCATTCGTCGAGAAGTCGGATGTAGGGCGATGGTATGCCAGCGTGCACAGTGCGTTCAAAACGGCGTTGATTTCCACAGAGTCGAACGCTTTCCGGTAATCCACGAAGACAAGGACAAGTGGGAGGTGGTAATCGCGGCTCCTCTCGATGAGCTGTGAGACAGTCTGAATATGGTCCATGCAGGAGAAATCCTTGCGAAACCCTGCTTGCTCCACTGGCTGATATTCATCTAAGGAACGCTCCATGCGGTTAAGCAGTATCTTGGTGAAGATCTTGTACACAATCGAGAGAAGACTGATGGGTCGATAGTTGTTGATATCCTCCTGCTGACCTTTTTTGAAGATTAAAACTGTTTTCGACTCCTTCCATGAGTCCGGAATCCTACCAAGTCGAAGGTAGTGGTTGAAATGCTTGGTAAGAAGTGAGCAGAGGGCACTGCAACCCGCACGAAGAAGATTAGCAGAAATGCCGTCCGGTCCGGGAGCAGTGCCCGGCTTCACCCTTCTGATGGCATGAGCAACTTCTGATTCCAGAATGGGAGGTACTTCTTCAGCTGGTGGCATCAAGCATTTCGGAACAGTGATGGAAGAACGGAACAGATCTGTGCAGAATTCTTGAACGATGGCCTTCATCGCTCTTCGAGACGTTTGCGTTGTTCCATCCTTATCCACAAGGGCTGACATTATTGCCTTCTGATCGCAGAGATCTCGTTTGCAGCGCTTTATGCTTGAACCTTTTCCAGCCGCTTCTAACAGCTTCAATCTTCTGTAGGCTTGAATCTACTCCTTCACTGCATTTCGACAGGCCTTCGAGATGGTGACTTTTTCCAGATGGGAAGCATTAGGATCCAGTTTAACAGCTCTTCTTTGCTCCAAAGTTTAATCGCATGTGCGCTGAGTCTTGAAGCAGACGGTGATGTGGCTTTGCAAGAGCTGCTAGCACATTCAACAGTCCTTTGAAGAGAAGGTCGAGTTTTCCGATGGATCTTCAAGAAGATTCCAATCATACGACTTTATTGCATATTCCAACTCCTCAGACTTGAATGTGGGGATCCTCAGCGGTGTCGGTTTATGAGTGTCACGCTTGAACATCCTCTTTTTAAAAGTAAGCTTCGCACGGACAAGACGGTGATCCGAGCCGGTGTCAAATGAAGGCAGCACGGAGACGCCGAACAGACTCCAGCGTCTGTTCGTAAGAACATGGTCGATCTCCGAACGTGTTTCTCCATTTGGGCTTTCCCAGGTCCATCGTCGGTCTTCTTAAACATAGAATTCCCATGGTAGAGACGGCACGCGGATAGGAAGTCTATCAGGCGCTCTCCGTTTTCGTTCCTTGAAGAAGTTCCATGTGGTCCTAGACTCCATTTGTCGTGATCATTCGTACCGACGATGGCGTTAAAGTCACCAACGACAACTTTGTAGTAGCTCTTCTCGTCATTGACAGTCCTTTCGGACAGCTTGTAGAATTCCTCCTTTTCTTCATCTGTGGCCGCAGATGTTGGAGCATATCCATTTATGATGGAGATGGTTCCTTGATCTTTGGTTTCCAGACGAAGAACAGCTACTCGCGGACTGATGATCTTATAAGAGTCTACTAGGTGGTGCACTGTCGAATTGACGAGAAATCCAACTCCGCCAATATTCTTTCTGTCCAGCTTTGCTCCGATAATGAGAAGCTCGTTGTGGTCGGTCCTTCTTATGGTTTCCGTTCTGCCTTTCGTTTCCTGCAGGGCGATAACGTCGTATTTGATGTTGCGGCTTCTGTAAAGCAGTGTCCGAAGATCCTGCTCAGATGCGATCGAACGACAGTTATAAGTGCAGACGAATAGGCAGTTTCCGTGTCGTGGTGGGAGTGAGTTTCCGGTAGTCCGATTCCAATGACGTCCTGATAGTTTAACTCCGAGATTAGATGGCCCCTCGCCGGAGGTGGATGCAACAAACGTCGTAGAAGTCCACCTCCGGCGCGCGGAGGACTGGGGCGCGGGTTTAGTTGTTTGAGCCGTAGCGGTGGTCTGGTTACTCACATGTTCCTGGCCAGGGATACAGGAGAGCCGCCCATACACGACAAAGCGTCGCGTACTGCGTGACCGTTTGTGCCGTTAGCCATCACAAAATGATGTTCATCCCTTCACCGCGGTGAGGTGGCACATGAAGGGGAAGGCTAATGAAGTCGGGAAAATTGACCTTGCACCACGCCTGCGCACTCTTCGCACTATGTGCGTGTGCAGAGTCCTGTAGAACGTCCAGAGGGCATTACCGAAGTGCTGCTGCGCCCAAGAAGAACTACGGACTCGAAAATGTCTCGCTGGTACACACCTTCATCGATTTTCACTCCTTTATTCATGAAAACCAGGAGTCTTGCCGCTGGCGCAGATTCCGCTCCAATCCATGACAGATTGTGGGTTTGGACGATAGCAGAGGTGCTTGGAGCCTCTGTAGACCGCATCCTACCATTTTTGTGATTGTGCGTCTGCTCCACGGTGAACAGCTTCTACTCCGTGAGCAGAATCTGCTCTCAGGTAGGACCTGCGGCCCATCGTCGAAAAATTTGCGAAACTTTTGGTCCTCTGCTCCAAGGGAGACCACTATGAAGCCACTTCAACGTGACGTACCCTAATGTTTGTATTGTTGTAACTTAATTGACGTTTTCTCGAATTGTTGGTTGTTTTATATTTATGACGAAAAAATCTTGTACACGTTATTTTGGTTCACCCTGTAAGAGCTGTCGTCACCTTGTTTACAAATCCTCTTCATCAGTGTTGCAGAACATATTTTCACAAAGGTATCCTAGAGTAACGGAAAGGGAGAAATTCTAAAAATAGAGGGTGAAGTACAGGTGAACGTGTTGTCGCCGAGCAAGCCAGACGACGTGAGCGCCCTTTCGGATATGAAGCTTATTATTAGAGCGCGCCGGGACGCCCTAATTGAAACTGTCGCATTGCGCTTTCAAAAAATATGACAAACCAGGCTTTAATTGATTTCTTTCGCCCATGTGCTGATCACGTGCTCATTCGAATCCTCTTCGCCTCACGAGACCTAGAAGCTGCCTATGTTCGTCTACGTAAAAGCTCAGGGTCACAATGTTTGAGGGCAGCGCTCTCGATCAGAAGAAGTGGGACATTCATCGTAATGCACGTTGCATAACAAGCAGGAAATCAAGAAGCAGGAAGGACCAAATGGACGGCGTTGCTAAGGCGGCCTTTGAGCAGTAAGAGGGCCGAAGAAGCGACAAGTGCGGCATGCACAACAATGAATGAAGAGAACTAGTTTTCAAAGGAAAAGTAGGTGCTCGAGATATACAACAGCTCCTACATTTATCTTTTAAGGAACAGGGCATTCTTGGAACAAGCGGTTGTTACACTCTCGAATAATGGTTGAAAAGAAATTTGAATAAAAAGGATAAACGACGGCGTTAATCAGTCTCTTTTCTGAAGCTTTTCTTTTTTCGCTTCGCATTCTATTAAGTCCGAAATTTACTAAACCACAGGCGCACAGTGCTTTCTCCAATATTACTAGGTTCCCACACTTGATTGATTTCTCGAGCGGATTGCGGATTGTGCCAATAAAATATCGTTTGGAGTTGCTCCTTCGACATACCTCAATGAGCCCTTCAAGAACAGAAATATAAAACAACGTTAAACATAGATTATTTAGTCAGATGGAGCGAAAAGTTCTGTACAGAAACTACCATTAACGCTCAATGCAAGTTGAATTTTTACTTGATAATAGACGAAAGTAATAGTTGATAGCACAAAAACGCTGAGAACTTTCCGGACAATCTAAGACTTCGGCAGGATGTCGGCACGTAAAAACATTTCGAATGCGCATTTGGCCTATTCAATAACCTGCGGTACCCGGCCGATGCAAGTAATCGCTTTATCCTTTACAGACAGCATTCTGCTACCGATTCACCGACCCCGAAGGTACGGAAGGCTCGGATGGCCTGATCTAGAAATCCAAATTAGAAACGTGGAGTCGGGTGCACGCGGCAACCGGAACCTCCCCGAACTGCGCTCCACGTGCCCAAGCCGAATATGTTCCCTTGAAATTCGCGAAGAGTTACATACCGTGGAAATGACGGGTGGAGTTTTGTTAGCTGAAGTTATGATGAGTTCGAGCTACATCTCAAGATCTTTAATGTGGTCTCCTAGACCACAAAACGAAGGAAGAAGTATATTTCTAGAAGAGCTCTTCTGCGAATAGCTCAGTGTTCGTTTCAAATATCATTTGACGAGTGTGTTCAGCATCTAGTATTCCCTCGTTTTTCCTTTGAGCTTAGCAAATGCTGACATGCTAAGAGTGCTTTTGTTGCAAATGCATGTGTCATCTTTGCGATTGCATGTGCGGATACCACACAATAGAGAATGGCATTGTTAACTTGTAGTTCCTTCGAAAGTGGGAGAGCGTGTGCGATCAAGAAAGGTCGGCTCAGTATGCTTGCCGATCTAAGCATACTGTTAAGCGACGTGGAATGAAGTGGGTTTCGACTGCCGGTAGAAAAGTTCAAATGTTTTCACGTAAAGTTAAATTGTAGTAAAACATTTTCGATGAACAAGAGAATATATATATATATATATATATGTGAAAACGTTTTCAAACATTCGCTCAAGGCTGAAAGTAGTGGAAACAATGGATGTCTCGCTGTTCTCCTTTCTAGGGAAGGGTTTCGTCCTCCCATGGAACTTCAGGTGGAGACCAGGATCATTAGAAAGAGCGGAATGCTGATTACGAATATAGGTGGCAAAATTGCAAAACGAAACTCCTGAGTTGTGACCAGTTCTGGGGCTGAGTGTAGACTGGCCGCACGAAAGGGCTGGCGCGAGAGCGATGAGAGATGGGGCTCCGTCGCTGGTCGGTAGGAAAGCTGGTCGACCAGTTGCGGCGATGACGCAGGGGTAATGCTCCGCCTCGTCAGGCGTGAGGTTGTAGGTTGGGTTCCCGTGATGGCCGGTTTTTCTGCACATTGCGATTTATCTTCGAAATGGCGTTGTATTTTGATCTTACTTTACTTTACTTTTACGGATTTTTATCTTCTAATTTGCACAAATGGACCAAAAACCTTATATTGAATATGTATGGATGTGTGAGGGAAGCATGTCTCTCACATACTACACATCTCATACATGCAGCTTCTCTACAATCACTTACAAAGCAGTCAATTGTGTTAAAATCAAACAAATATTCACGTGGATTGACAAACATACCTGGGTATTCATCATTGTAACGTGTATTGTACCATGAGTAATTCAAAAAGTTTGAAAACCTACGGGCGCAAACATTCCGGTAAATCTGCGACAGAGCCTTCAATCAGTTGCTTGGCACTGTTGTACCTTCACAACTCAGGAGGGCGAAAAGTGGCGAAAAAATTTATTGGCTCAAACTTCGCCGAAGGGATTATTTGAAGTGTTGATAACGAATCTGGCATCCGTCTTTAAAATTCTGGCTTACAGTAGCAGCAACCTTACTCAACCGCACTGCATCCTACCGTAGTCCTCCATAATACCAACCAAATAACCCTCTTGGGCGAAGTTCGAGTGAAAAAATGTTTGAATTTTTTTCGAAAAAAAAAAAACACTCGTCGACCTTTGTCGAATCTGTGAAAGTGTAGTACAATAGTGCCAGTTCACCCTCTTGGTCATGCTTTGACCACAAGGTTGGAAGCTTGAAATTGAACCCGCTGAAGAAATGCCCCTCGTTTTTCTTGGAAGACAAAATATAGTGTCACAATCAAGAATAAAAAGTTATTCGAAGATACACCAGGACGAAGGAACCCACAGTCACGGGAACCGAACCAATGACCTCACGTCTGACGTGCCGGATCACTACTCCTGCCTCATCGCTGCAGCTGGCTCCTTCTAATGACCCTGGTCTCTACTCCAAGTTCCGTGGGAGGCCGAAATCTTTTCCTAGCCAGTGACAACACAATGAAGTTGTTTCGGAAAAGGTTACACGGATTACTGCTTCATCAAACAAAAAACAAAACATCAAACAAAAATTCGCAGATTTTAGAGCAGATAAAAAGGGAAGAGCCCTGGTGAATCTGGCTCCAAGAGTGCGAAGATGAAGCTGAAGTTGCAGCTTGTGGTTGAAAATGTCTTTGGACTGTTGAGTGATGAGAAGGCGTGAATAGAGAAGAAAGCCGCTGAGAACAGAGATCAGCACGTCTTGGTGGTGTGCCGGAAAACGGAAATCGAAAACGGTCCGGGTTCTCCACGAGAAGAATCACAGGAAGTGATCCTCGGACTCACTCCGGTAATGAATCCGGCGGTCACGCTGATGAACGAAGACACATGTGTGCGGCCTGCACGAGGACCCTTGTGATTCAGAAGACGTCCTGTTTTCGTTTATTCTAATTAGAAATTATCTTCGCGATCTGCTCTTAACTGAGCGACAACGCTGAGGTAAATAACCACCGAATAGCAAAACAGAGATTGTAGTGAAGAAATCACTTGTTGCTGACGTTCTTTAGCATGACCCTTACCTATGTTATAATGCAATGGTATACTGATATCTTTCACGCTTCTTCATGTACAGCTACTTTGCGCGAACAGTTTTTTGAAGAGGTGCTGGGCGAAAACCCGACCTTGTTCGATTTGAAACACTTCTGGTCCACCCAGCTACTGTTCGGGAGGAAGTGGTATAAAAATTCCATACCCAACAGAGGCATTGAAAGTGTTATGCTCGATGACGGGCTCGATGATACAAATGCCGAAAGAACTAAGAGTGCATGAAAGCGAAATGTCGTAGAAAACAAGCGCATTACCCTTTGAAGCGTATAAGACCACACATGGCGGCGACTTGTTCGTTTATAATGCTCAAAATTCATCAAAGCTCTTCGCAGACATCACTAGATACCAGAGTGACAGCACAGTTGAACGAGAAAATAGCCTACACCACTAATCGAGGTTTCTGACTTGGGACTCGTGCAACCCATCCTAAACTTCATCCGTAGGTGGTCACCAAATTTGTACCAGAATTTGTTGTGAAACATGCAACAATGGCATGCTCGTTGATTGGTGTAAGAAAGCCATATTGCAGGCTAAATACACTTTCACCCCGACAACCATCAGCACCTTACACCAGAAATTATCAACACAGTGCCTTATTGTGTAAAGCATCCTGCCCGGTTAACAAAGGATGCGGGTTCGAGTCCCGCATGGCGCTATAGTTTTGATCGCAACAAAACATCGTCCTAACAGCTTACAACCGTCCTTTCATTTTTTGTTCAGTAGGGGGACACCTCCTTGGAAGAGCTAGGTGCACAGTGAAAAATGTACCAAAAACCTCAATTGTGAGAAATTTTCCAGAGGTTCCAAGTGTTTTCGTGTGCGTATTCATCAACTCAACAATAACGGATTCAACGAGAAAAATATCATCTAACAGTAAGCAACTATGGGTTGCAAACAAGTAAGATACGAGTGCACGCTTCGAGGGAGCTGGGATTCAGGAATGTCACGTCGTTTGCATGGTTGCTGACTGGGCTGCTAGAAATAGAAAAGCAACTGTTTGTCACCAGAGCCTAATGAAGACTATGCTTGGTCGTTGCAGTTCTATATGAGTCTCTGTAATTTAATGCCTGCACATTTAATTGAAAAACAAAAAGGACGCAGGCATCAGTCTCAACCAACTGTTCGGAACGTTGTGGTTGCGAAAGTAGCTTACTAGTAGTTCAAGTTTCTAAGCTGTAATTAAGTGAGCTCATTTTCTGGGCAGTCAAGAACATTAGGCTGTTTCCGCCTAGCGAACGGCCTTACGTTTTCAGAGCAAGGAGGAAACTGAGAAGTACTTCTAAACAAAATGAAAACTAAAGAAGTGAACATATTTCTAAGCTTCTATAAAACGTTGGTACCAGACTTGCCCAAGAAGGATAAGGATAAAGGATAAAGGATGGCGTTAATCAATCCCTTTTGAGATGAGCCACGCATTCTATTTCAAGCGGATGTCGTGGAAGCAATTGGAATGCATATTTAGACCATATAATAACCTGCGTTGGCCACCCGATGGACTTGTCGGTGTTTTATCCCTCCCAGGCAGACCTAACACCAATCCATCAAATCGCAAGGTATTCGGTGGAAAGCTTAGTTGGCCTTAGCGGGAAATCTGAACCGGTAACCTGCAGTCGGATGCGTGCAGCAACAGGCGCTTCCTCCGACTACGCTACAGCGCGCCCTATGAACTATCGTACTATGAAATTGCGACAGGTACAGCTGGTGATGCACTTGATAAATTGAACGCATACATGGTCTTCCTTCTCCATCTATTGTGGTCGAATGGATCAGCTATTGAAAGTATCAAATGATAGTGGTTATGGTCCAGTGAACGCTCC
This sequence comes from Heligmosomoides polygyrus polygyrus, assembly GCA_947396885.1. Classification (NCBI taxonomy): domain Eukaryota; kingdom Metazoa; phylum Nematoda; class Chromadorea; order Rhabditida; family Heligmosomidae; genus Heligmosomoides; species Heligmosomoides polygyrus. The sequence continues at coordinate 69,465,160 of OX377204.1, read as the reverse complement.
GAGCTGTTCTTTCAAGCATGTTATGCCTCGACATCGCTAAGCAAAAGAGAAAGGCAGGTCATCGTTCTGAAAAGTGCTGTCGTACCGAACGATGGGTTGGAGCTTTCGACACGCCTGTGGGTTGCCATCCGAGTTCAGTTGGTTCTTGGTAACTCCCCCGACTTCTGCGAACATCGACAGCAACTGCTTCTCCATTATGTCGGCGCTCTCTGCAGTCTAGGAGGCAGGGCGTTCCCAACGAATGCCATTGCTTTCTGTGCTGGGCGCATACTCGAGATGAATTCCTTCCGTGGCGTTTGTCTCGCACAACTGTTGCGCTGTATTCATAACAAATAGCCTCTACTAGGTGATTTTAATGCACAATAACGGCATGTGGTGTCTACAAAAATTACAAAATAGTTCATACATAGTGAATCCGGTTATTGAAGGGTTTTTAATCAGGGCAGACATAAAGAAAAGAAGAATGTCATACGTATTTGGGCACGTCAAGGAGATGACACATCAGCCACGACAGAGAACCTTCGATGCACACAGGATAGAACAGAAAAAAGAAGTGCACATTTAGAGGGAAAAAGAAGAGAAATCTACTTATCCTCTGAATAAAGCTACGGGCGAATCTATGCGATTGCATGCAGAGATGGGCACTTATGCAAGTGTTTTTCTCCTGGACGGCACGCTTGAAATCATGAGGTTGTTGGAGACAATGAGGGCGCGTTAGCCGTGAAAACACTACGGGCAGATCTCTATATTCTCTCTTTTTAGCGTCGACGTTACCCAACAGGATCTCATAGATGTGTGCTAAACGACCTTGTGAGGTAGCCTGGTCCGAAAAATAGTCCCACCTAGCTGTTGACAATTTTAGAGCCTAGGCTTCATCTCCTAAGTTATTTCTTTATGGATAGATGTAAGGGTGAAAGGCCAATCACGGTTGGAGCGAAAAGAAGGCGACAGGTAAAACAGTTGCAACTCTAACGACTGCAGGCATTCTTTCTCGCATAAGCATTCGATGCTGCTAAGTGGAAGATAAAGTAAGAGCTCGAGAGCTGAGATTTTTTATGCAAACATGAACGTCATGAACCCATGATATTCAGTTAGAAATGGCTTAGCGTATAACGTTATGAAGCCCCTAATGAAGCACCACACTGAAAACGACTGTGATTCGATAACTGGTCTGTAAGTTTTGTACAACTTGCTGACTGTCGCTGTATTAAAAGGATGTGGGAAACTCCCGACCCCTGAGGGATGAAAATGGCAATGCGTTCGTAACTGACAAGCAGAAAGCAGAAGCATAGCGAAATATTTCTCTAGTGCGTTTGCCACCGAAAAGGCGTGTGATTATAATAAACGCTTTTGCTCAAGTGGATTGCTCAACGGCCGCAAATTCGAGAATATCACTTTCGATCACAATGATGTGCTGAAGCATTTGCTAGCTCCAAAAGAGTACTCATCCTCTACTTTTGATGGATTACCTCAAATAGGGTTTGGAAATGTGTGCAAAATCTTTGTAGACCTTTGCCAATGATTTTTAATAATTCCATTATGTTAGAGAGCCCCTCCATGAGGAAGAGGGCACTGGCTACACAGTACCAAAAGGCTCCAATTCGAATATTGCAGCGAATTACTGGCCTATTAGCATTTCGTCGCTTCCACTAAAATTATTTGAAAATTCTACGTGAGAAATCCCTAGATAGGCTTGAGCGTCAAAAATTGCTCCCACAAGAACAGCACGGGTTTTTAAAAGGTGCATCAACTACTGCCCAACTGCTTGATAGTAGTTTTTATTGGTACTACGCCATGAACAATAACCTTGATGTGAATGTCATTTGTGATTTATCTGAGATATTTGATAGAGTTAACTACTCTAAACTCTTTCTTAGGCTAAAGCAAGTAGGAATTGATGGCAGCTTATTGAAAGGGTTTGAGTCATATCTTTCAGATCGTCATTTGTGGGTGAAAGTGAATAATTCCTTCTCAGAACGCTATTCTCGTTGAAGCGGTGTACCGCAGGGTGGTGTTCTCTCTCCTCTTCTTTTCGTCACGTATTGTTGATCGATTTGTATTGATCTTCCGAATAAATTAAAGGCTCATGCATCAGTAAAAGTACAGCTCTACGCCGACGATATCAAGGTATGTGACATTTACGGAAAGGAAAAGAAACACGAGATTTACGTGGGATTAAAGAAATCAGTTTGCAGGGCAATGGAGTGGACTGACATGTGGGACCTTCCTGTTAATCTACGTAATGCGCTTTGGGCGAAATTGGAATATAGATGTGGAGAAACAACTTTCAGGAGACACGAAAAGGTGAAAGACCTAGGAATACTCATCAACAGTTCTCTAGATATTAATTCTCGTGTAAATGAGACTGCTCAGAAAGCTCTTAGAAATCTATTTATTACTTTTTATATACGTCATTCCAATGAAGGTACTATCTTTCTTAGACTTTACAAAGCGTGGACTTTGATACGGTTGGAATACTGTTGTATGGAACCCGGAACAAAATACTCCATGCACAGATTGAAAAGTTTCAGCAGAATTTCACAAGATTCCTAATGTTTAGGACTTCCAATATCAGGCACCCTTACGAGATGCCTAATTATGCGACCCGGCTTAAAAAGCCTGTTGCTTCGTAGAGTTTTCAATGATTAGGTTCTTTGTTTCCGCATGCTACGAATGGAAGTGAAACTGAAATTCGGTAAATATTGGGTTTAGAGACGGACGTACGAGACATTTTGCAATTAGCTGCCCCACACTTAAACACTGGCATCGGTGCAAAGTTTACAATTCCTTTTTTTTAAATTCACGGTGGCTGAAAATACTGCCCACCGATGTATTGAGCTTTCCTGGTGTCTCAGTTTTTCGGAGAAAGCTAAAAAGAACAGATCTTTCTTCATTGAAGATACAGGACTCTAAGGTAGTAACAGGCAGCTAGCTTAACTGGGGGGCCTTAGACTCCGTCGCGTCAAGGGATGTCATTATTAGAACAAGTGCTTTTTCTCCTTTTATATTCAATTAAAGGGTACTTTTACAGCAGTTTCGGATGTTTGTCCCGACTTCTCAATGGACTCCTCACAGCTTATCAATATCTCCTCCGTGCCAACAAGGCTACGTCGTTATGTCGCACATGTACTTCGAGACAGTATCATCGCCTCTCCCATAAATAGGCTTGTCAACAAGATTCTTTTACTGACGTCTTAAATGGTAATCTCAGATTCCCCTAGCTTCTTTTGTTTCACTTACCCCTAGCGTTCGTGAGTGCTTTTTCTCGAAATACTTCAATTTCTCCTGGTGTAGGATTTTTACTGCCTTTCAGTAGTGTTGAGTCATATCAATTCGGAAAGCACAGGTGCTGCAGGCAATGATTCTCTTTGACTTGAAGAAATCACTGTTTTATTTTATAAAATTACAACCAGTTTTTTTGCTGCTTCAACTCTATTATCCGACTTATCTTTACGCATCTATCTCCTCTGCAGGTTTTTTAGTAAGCCATCGCCAGGGTTGCGTAATAGTTTAAAAAGGTTCTCCGAAAATAGAACCCGCCCCCTTATGGTTATGCCAGTTGCTTGCCTACTAAGTCGTAGCACTCAAGGTGGAGAACCATTGAATCTATGTAATAGCGTTCAAAAAAGATAGGTTCACCCTTGATTTTCTTGTTTCTGCACGAAGTTCGGTTGCAGTCGATTCCAAAACTGTATCAGTAAATTAAGCATAGCAAAAAATGTAGGAGTAAGAGACTTGTGAGAAATCTGCGATAACTGCAAGAAATGAGAAAAAATTGCGTGAAAGCACTCAACTCGAGGTTGTTCAAAAAAGATAGGTTCACCGTCTAAGAAGACACGGCTAGAAAGGCAGGTCAGTTGCAATTACTTTGTTAGTTAGACAATACTCGTCCTAGCAAAGTGTTTACAGTAAAATGGGCCGCGGTTCGATGCTATCAACTGAAGAACAAGCTCAAATCAAGGCACTCAGTGAAGCAGGGCTAAGCCACCGCCGAATTTCGACGCAACTGAAGCGATCGCAGAATGTGATCAGCAAATTCTTAAGGAATCCTGATCAATATGGGATGAAGAAGCCTTCAGGACGTCCCAGGATCCTTTCCTCTCGAGATGAGAGACAAATCGTGCGCATGATGTCCAATGCATCGGTCAGCCTGGAGCGGGTGCGCAAGAGCCTTACTAAGAAAGTCGCGAGAGGAACTGTTCGAAATTGCCTAATACGAAACGGCAGCATTCTACACACTCAACTCAATTCCGCCCCACCTTTGTCTGCAGCACACAAGAAGAATAGGCTGGAATTCGTCTCCAACAACAAAAGCCGTCTTTGGACTAAGGCAAATTTTCTCCTCGTTAGATATTACGTTAACTATTCCGATTTTTTATCATTCAGGTAATTTTTTCTGACGAAAAGCGCTTCAACCTCGACGGGCCCGATGGAAGGCGGTACTATTGGCACGATTTGCGCAAAGAGAAGTTGCTTTTTCCAAGGAGGAGTTTTGGAGGCGGTACAGTGATGGTGTGGGCAGCATTTCACGCAGGAGGGAAAGTCGCTATTGCATTTACAGTTACAGTCGGCAAGGATGGACTCCCAGGAATACCAACAAGTGCTGCAAAACCACTTGCTTCCATTCCTTTAGGAAAATACCGACCAGAATTGGATCTTCCAGCAAGACAACGCCTCACGCTAGCAGGTCTACAAAGGATTTCTTCAGGGCCCATACAATTGAAGTTCTCGATTGGCCGGCATGTTCTCCGGACCTCAATCCGATGGAGAACATTTGGGGGCACCTTGTAAGAAGAATATACGAGGAGAACAGAACGTACTCGTCTGTCGAAAGTCTTAGGATGGCGATTCTTCGAGCCTGGAACGACCTCCCCATTCAAACTCTGGAAAATCATGTTGCCTCGATGCCAGCACGACTCATTGATGTAGCAATGAATTGCGGAGGACCAATTGATTACTAGTGATCACTGATTGTTTTATGTCTTTTCAATAAAGCTGTTGTTTTCTGGTGAACCTATCTTTTTTGAACAACCTCGAGTTGAATGCTTTCATGCAATCCTTCCTCATTTCTTGCTGTCGTTGCAGATTTCGCTCAAGTTTTTTGCTCTTATATTTTTTGCTATGCTCAACTCACTGATACAGTTTTGGAATTGACTGCAATCGAATTTCGTGCAGAAACAAGAAAATCAAGGGTGAACCTATCTTTTTTGAACGCAGTTATAAGTCGGAGAACTGTTGTTTCCTAATTATAGTTTTTAATTAATTATATTTAATATCGCTAAAATTCATTTATACTGCGATCGGAGTTTTTTCAGATAGTCTTTCAAATCTAGTAGAACCGCAGCAGGCCTGTTTTTTCCACATTTTTAATACATTGGGATTTTTGCTCGTAAGTGGAATATATTTGTAGGCTTATGAATTTTTTTTTGAGGTATTTTGGGATCAGCAATGTTAACAAAACACTTTTATTGCATTCTTGACCCAATGACCATAGTTTCTTTCTTTATGGAATGCTGATTGTTTTTTCCTTTTTGACGAACCCATGAGTGCATGAAGTAAATAAAATAAATAAATAAATAAATAAATAAATAAATAATGGCGAAGGTAATTTCGTACTTCAATGTGTCATTAATTGTCTTTATTGGATGGTTATGGAGGAAGCGAAAAAATAGGAATATACGCGGACTTAAGGTGGATGACTACAATTTCGATGACAATGTGCTCTAATAGGCTTAGCGTTAGGACGTTTTTGGGCAGCAGTAAAGTTGCTTCGCCCCTATGGCAGTGAGGTACGATTTTCAGTTACCATATTGCCCAATGCTTGTAATGTATCTGTGGAGTAGAATGACTGTTCCATGGAAGACCGTCTGAATGGATGACAGGGCGCAGATTACTCCAGATACCGAAAAAAAGGTTTTCTGCAGAAGTTTAACCTCGTAAGGGGCTGAAACGCCTGCGTATATCCGCCATATACCTCAGCCATACATGACGTCTTTCCGTAATCAGCTACCTCATTCGCTAAGCAATGGAAATTGCACCATTTAGAGAGAAAATAGGATCCAGAGGAACATTCAGACTCAATTTTCTTCAAGCCTCAAGTGGCTGGTACTGAGATTGTAAACTGCCATAACAATGCTTTGTTGTGATCAAAACTCTAGCGCCAGGCAGGACTCCAACCCGCATCTCCTGCTTAGCGTTCGAGAATGCTACGACACCACACCATCGCAGCTGTTTGTTCAAACGCAAAATCTACGACTCTTGGGAGCCCGACAACATCCATACCTCGTGGGACCCATCCGCACTCACCCGTATATCGGGATGCCGATCTCTAGCATCAGCGTGAAACCAGACAAACCATGCCCGTCCGTTCAGCAGGAGATAAAGGTTCGGATCCCGCTCGGTGCAAGAGCTTTGATCGCAATCAGCACCGGATTGGCGGCGATTCTCGGTGTTTTTGAGTGCTGATCTTGCCTTCAGTAACCAACTGCAGTGCAGAACGGAGATGAAGGTGGAGCCATAAACATTTATTCTATCTCGGGCGCAGTTGCCCGAACAACTTTTAAAATGAGAAGCACTGCAATGTGCTCAGGGCACTTTGCTTTCCTCATGCTGCTAGGAAACAGCATTGCAATTCGTTCACTCGTGCTCTAGAAGTTCTTCGTGTTGTCGTCCGAATTCCGACCACCAATCCGCGCACGTGTGACTGTCACGCGACAATTCAAACTCGGCATTCGATTAGAGCGCGCTAACCCCAAGGCGCTCCACTCTAGCACGCGCTGCGATGTCTTGTACGCCCGCGATGGTAGCCCCGGCAAGGGGGTCGCGGGGCAGAAAGTAGTAGACATTGGGTCCGACACCGATTTTCCGGATAATCGGATGATTCGCATGAGGGCAATTTTGAAAACCCCGGATCTTCGGATGATTCAGATGAGGGCAATTTTAGAAACCCCGGATCTTCGGATGATTCAGATAACGCTATTTTCGGCTGAGCCGGATTTCGAATATCCGATTCGGATACAACCGGATAAGTGATATAGTAAGGGCACGCAACCTTTTAAACCGAACGGAGCACATCACTAACTCCGCGTTTATTTCAACCAATTGAAGTCACGAGCGCGCAAAACAGCTTGGAGCGCCTCACCTTGAATTAAGTGTTTATCTGCCTTGATAGCAATGCACATGAATGCACAAATACATCATATCTGGCCGGCCTAGCTTAGTTCGCCAAAGGAGTGGAACACACCAGCGCTACGTAAAAGATGTCGTATTTGGCTGCCTTACGAGGGGAGCTCTCCCCAGAGCTATTTTGCGCTCCCAGAACAAACAAAATACAACTTTAAGACCCCAAAGCGCCAATACCAACTCAATAGTGAGTTGGCAATGCACAGCGAAGTCTTGTAAAGGAGAACAATAAAACGATTACGAAACGCCCGCAAGAAATTTCTCGTGCTCTGAAAAGGGAAGGATCTGCAGCGTATGTCTGAACGGAGAGAGCTAGTCATATATAGGAATAATCCCAACTCCTCAATTAGTTAAAAACCATGTTTCTTATTTGCCAAATCGATAAAACCGAGGAGTAGGGGATCCTTGGAGTTACAGTGGAATCGGCGCCTCACGAGTTCGGGAGTCTTGTTCGCCCGCGATGCCGCCGGAGAGAAGCGGCTCGTAGCGCAGTGGATAGCGACGTCGCTCCGTGAGAGGGAGGTAGAGGGTTCGACTTTTCTGTGCTGTTGCATCTTCGTATTTCAACTGATTGGTTGGTTGGAGGGATTCTGACATCTGTACCATTTTAGATGTTTGCTGCGCAGTGTTTCCAGATGTATGCCGTGGAGAGCAACTTTGTTGCCACTTGTTTTTTACTGACGGTTTTTAACCAAAAGGCAATGAGAAAGCTGTTCAACATAACGATGTATAAACATTTAACATCAGTCATACACAGACGCAAAATGCTTGAAACATAAGTACTGGTCAACGTACGGGCAGCACATAAAGACTACTGGCTCCTCACAGTTTGCTTCCATATATGGACAAATGAGATTGGCTCCATAGAAGAAATCGAACTGAAGACGTTCCCTTTCCTCCGAACCAAGAGTTCCACCCGAAAACGTTGTCGTTTGCCCACTGCTTGCCAGCCTTTCCACGTCAATCAGTTCATCTTGCGCATCCCAACCTTCTTCTTGTTTTTCCACCACTTCCAGCCGTTCGTATTCGTTAACTTCAAGCTGACGTGCTTCGAAGTCCTTGAGACAATCCGTTCATCCAGCTTGATTTCTTCCCTCAAAGATTTCTTGTCTAAAGGTGGGTCACACTTCAGCATTAGCAGATGGATCACCACTCGACCGTCGGCGGAATAGTTGGTGTTAGGTTCTAGAAAACCTTCAGCAGACCTCTGATTTCCAGATGTTAGGCAAAGTTGAGATAAAGAGTGTATCGATGTCGTTTAGGTCAATTTGCGGGATCCACAGACCTTCTCGTTTTAATCACATGTGACGTCACATCATGGTCTCCTTTGAAAACCCAAGCAGGATGGTTTTACCCAAGGTCATTGGCCGATGTATAGAAACAGACTGAGGAGCCTGTAGCATTACGCTGCCCGTATTGCGTCCGGTACTGCTTTATGCACGTTGTACCTGTGTGTCACTGGTATTGAATATGTATACATCAGCATGTTGAGTATCACAGCATTCAGCTGGAAAATGCGTAGAAAACATCTGAAAATGGTATAGACGTCAGAATCCCTCAAATCTCAACCAATCAGTTGAAAAGCAGGAATTCAGCAGCGTTTGAGGATCGAACCCCCGAACTTCTTCCCATGAGGAAACGTCACCACCCACTGCGCTCCGAGCTGCTTGCCCTCAGAGGCATCGCGGGCGTACAAGACCTCCGAACTCGTGAGGCGCCAGTTCCTCTTTAACTTCAAGGATCCCCTACTCCCCGGGTTTAACGACTTGACAAAAATGAAACACAGTTCATGCTAATTGAGGGGTGAAGATTATTCCTATTTAATAGGATGACTCCCTCTCCCCGTTCAGGCATACGCTATCAGACCCTTCCCTTGTGAGAGAATTCCCGCCAAATGCTTGCAGATCTGCCCGAAAAGTCAGGTTATCAATGGTGCAGAGTTTGCCAGCAAGGCCGCTAACCTCCTATTATCCGATTTTTATCCGATCCTATCCGAATCATTACGTTTTTCAAGACCCCGAATCTTCGGATGATTCAGATGAGGGCAATTTTCGGCCGAGCCGGATTTCGGATAATCCGAAACCGGATAAATCCGGTCGGATATCCGAAAATGCATGATTCGGATCCCATGTCTAGAGAATAGTGGCGTTGCTTCCTGCGAGAGTGGTCGGGGGTTCGGTTCTCCCGCCTTGAGTGAATTTTCCATTTCAACTGAGTGGTTGTGATTTGAGGGACTTTTGACGCCTACATAATTGTCCGGCGTTTTCTGGCCTGGTTCTGCGGACTCCACCTGTGTGACTAAAGCAATTTCCACCCCAGCAGCTTAGATGGCACCCACCCTGAATTTCCTTTCCTAGCCCGGTTCTGCACTCGAAGAGCGCAGAGCCCTGCTGCGGACCACTGCAAATACTGTAGAGGTTCAGTAGCACGATGCCACAAACAATGGAGCGCCTTGAATTGCGCGCGTCGCGGCCACGCGCGCGCGGATTGGTGGTCGGAATTTAAATGAAGTGCTCTTCATGACTCTCTGATAACTAAAGGAAGCTTGTAATGATACGCTATTCGAGCTTCGTGTATCTCTAATACTTTGGTCGTAGCGACTGGAGATAAATATTTTTGGTTAAGAACTTGTTATTTTGGCCTATCCGTAGCCGAGTGGTGGTCATGTGTAAGCTTGATGAATGTATTTCTATTTTCAGAAGCAGCAGCAGAGTTTTAGGTCATTTCTATTTAGTAAACGGGAAAAGTGATGAGCGAGGGAGTATAAGTTCTTCGCTCTGTCAGTTCAACCAGAGGATGTCATCCTTTGCGTGATCGATTCATTTCTATACAGTCCCATAGTTTCGTTGTACCTATCCAGTGCTTTCCGTTTATTGTTTAGCAACTCATCTATACACTCGGGATTTCGAATAAGGGTCACATCACGTTTCCTACCGTGAGAGCCCATCTGATTTCTCTTTAATATGGCACTTATTTCGGCTAAATCCATTTGAACACCGATTCACCTGCTATCTTTTCTGGTATGTTGGATCCACATCCAGTACACGTCTTTGTGCGCGAACTACGAGATGTTCGTAGCGCTACACGGGAGTAATTCACGTCCAATACTCTGACACAGGGAGAAGCCACCTATAGTTAAAAAATAAGTGAAATGCCAAAGCACCTGTAGTTGACCTGATTTTGAACTACATTTGGCCGGTAGAAGACCTACAGATGACCCGGTTATGGTATCTAGGCAGGAAACTAGAACGGGTTTCTGCAATGGAGATGAATTTTGCCACGCTTCTCACACGTACTCTTCAGATAAGGTTTACTATGCTTAGTTTTGGTCTATCCCGACATCCAAAGAGGTGTGAAGTTTAAGTATTGCTACTAAGCTGTAAGAGCTCATAGAATAGAGGACTTATAGAATTTTAGTACTGAAACAGTAGCAACAGAAAACGATCGCCGTTATCCCTCCTCCGCCAAGCCGCGAGCGCTCATCGTACGCGCGCAGCTGCCGCAATGTTTGCGCTAATGAATTGACATCCGCGCGATCGTTCTCATGCATCTTTGCGACAGAGCGCGAAATCTTTCGTTTTTAGCCGGCACGCTCATGGGGAGGCCGCGGCTGGGTTCTGCGCTCTCTGAAAGTAGAGACAGGCTAGGGAGGTGACTCCAGGGTGTGTGCCACCAAACCTGCTCGTGCGGAAACTGCTCCCGTCGCTCAGGGGAAGTGCGCAGCTGGGTTCTGCGCTCTTCGAGCGCAGAGACAGGCTAGGGAAAGGACTCCACGGTATGGTGCTTTCAAGCAGCTCGTGCTAGAACTGCTCCCGTTGCTCAGGGAAAGTGCGCAGCTGGGTTTTGCGTTCTTCGACCGCAGAGACGGGCTAGAGAAGGGACTTCAGGATGTATGCCACCAAGGCTGCTCGTGTGGAAACTGCCTTCGTCGCTCACAGGAAGTCCTCGGCTGGGTTCTGGGGAGGGGACTCCAGGGTGTGTGTCACTGCTCGTGTGGAAACTGCTTTCGTCGCTCAGGGGAGTGCGCAGCTGGGTTCTTGTTCACGTCTCCCAGGGTTCTGTAGCTGCGGTGGAAGAGCCGCGATCTGCCACCGACCGATCAATGACCTTCCTCCATATCGACTGACCGCGGTGTCGGTGGATATCGAAAATTGCCACGTCGGTACGACGCGACCGTACGCGGCTTGGTGGAAGAAGAATAGCCGCCACCACAGAAACATATAATTCCACATTAAAAAGGGAACACATGCACATGTGTTGCAGGTATAATCCAACTTCTTCGCAACGCTGTAGCCGGAACCATTAAGCCCCATCAACGTTCGCACTCTGAGCTTTCCTCTGGTCCTAAAAAATGAAATCCGATCTGTTGCAATGCACACTGTGTTAACACAAAAGTGCAGCTCTAAGGAATGAATGTAAACCTTTGCTTTCCAACCTGGGCTTTCATTAATCGGAAACTAAGGTCATTCATTCCGCATCTAATAGTAAGATGCCTTCGAATCTTAATTCTATTGTGATTACAAGTAAGCTAAGGATTGGCAGGATATTTAGTTATGAAAAATTGTTGATTCCAAAGCAAAACTGACAAATTTTTAAAAAGTAAAATTTTCACTAACTTTGCACGAAGTACCCACCGTTCTGACGAGTTTCGGTGGGTTCATCTAATACCTAAGGTTCAATCCCAAAGGGGGAGGCACTCCATAAGCATTTGTAAGTCACTCCTGTTTGAGGACTAACACACACCATAACGTATAAGCGAGCTTACCTGATGTCCTACCCAGGAAATAGTGGGTGCTGTCCCTTAAACATTGAAAAAAAGTTGTAAAACCATGAAGAGGCTCCAGCAGCTCTGCTCGTAATCCCCGTTTAACTTCTCGTCGTACCGAATGCGTGCGTGTCGACTCATTCGCCATGTGGAGACACGCAGAGACAAAGGACACACACGGACACAGACACGTAGACCCAGGGACGCACTGGAGTACTTTTTATTGTTGATTGTTTTGTTTTTCTTATTGTTGTCTGTTTTTGTTTCAGTTTTGTTTTAACGTTTGGATAATGTTTGGCCTTCCCAGGGGACTCTGACAAGGAGAGCCTCCAGAGTGGCCGTAAGCTTTTGCTGTGCAATTTTTTACAGGGTGTAGGGTCCCGTGTGAGTAGTCCAAAACCATAGTTACTTTTTTTCGGAATGCTCTTCTGTGGTCGAAGAAAAACTGTCTGGACGCGTGAGCGCGCAGCTCATAACGCCCTGCTGTCACCTGATCCGATGTGGTCGGTTGGCGTAATGGTAACAGGGTCGCCTCTCGGGTGCGGGTTTGTTGGTTTGGTCCCCGATGTCGTCAATGCTTTTGATCAGATCGTTATTATTATGAGCTTGCGTGACCACAGGAGTCGATTTTACACAACTAATGCTTTTAGTATTTAAACCTAGCCTTTTTGGGCTTTCATTTGAGTTACCTCCCAATAGATCGTATTTGCACTGTACCATATCAGCAACGATACCGCAAATGCACACAAACACATAAACTTCACGGATAAGTATGCATTTAGTTTGATACCGGTAAAAATTTAACATTAACAATAAAATGTCCTTTTCACCCGCCGGGTGCATGGTTATTTGATACAGCATCACCCGGAATTTGCTACACACAGCAGAAATGGCATCTTTAAGATAAGTAAATAGAATAGAACACCGTACGAACAGGATTCCATTCGCACGCATTTGTTCGATTGCAGATTATAAGCCAGACCTACCGGCAGTTCTGTGCTCCAGTATTCCGGCCATGTCTGGGATACGCATGGGTGGCGGCTGGATATGTTGATGATTACCCGGGGCCCTTCTCTACGCCTTCCGATTATGCCTTCAACACGAAGAAGTAGTGATGCCTTGTCAGTGAGAGGAAGATTGTTCGTCCCTAGCGTTTGTAAGATGCTGCTGGTGTGATAAGCGATTATGTTTTAAATGTTTCATAGTTCTATATCATAATTGTTGATTATCATTGTCAGCAATAAACAAAATTGAGCAAGAAAATTTTTGTATGTTAGCGATTCAATAGAATGATACAGTGCAAATACGATCCATTGAGAGGTAACTCAAATGAAAGCACAAAAAGGATAGGTTTAATTCTAAAAGCATTAATTGTGCACAAATCGACTCCTGTGTTCACCCAGGCCCATAATAATAACGATCTGATGTGTGCAAAAACATTGACCACATCGACCGAACCATCAAACCCGCCCGGTGCACCCGAGAGGCAACCCTGTCACCATTACGCCAACCGACCACATCGGACCGGGTGGCAGCAGGGCGTTATGAGCTGTGCGCTCACGCGTCCAGACGGTTTTTTGGCCACAGAAGAGCATTCCGAAAAAAGTAACTATGGTTTTGGACTTTCCACACGGGACCCTACATCCTGTGAAAATTGCATAGCAAAAGCTCACGGCCATCTGGAGGCTCTCCTCATGAGGGCCTACCTTACAACTGTGCTTACGTCCGAGAACGCGCTGTAAGGCGCAGGTCAAGTTATAAGGTGGCACCCCTTTGGGATTGACCTCTCCTAAAAAGTTTTCGTTGTTTGGACACTTCACCAAATTATTTTGCTCTTTCTCAGGAACGTCATCTTCGAGACCTATAGTTTTGTTTTATACTTATGATTTCCTTAAATAGGCTGCATAAGCAGTTTAAGCCAAAAAGGCCAAGAAACCAACCATATTGTATTTTCTTCGTCCTGTCGACCGTGCGAGTAAGATCTACCGTGCTAAATGACCTCCTCAAACCTAAAATTGCAGCGTAGCGTAACACGCGCGGCGGAATGACCGGTTGTAGAACGTTCACTGGAACGCTGCCCCAATATAGCTCCTACACCTCATCTGTGACGTCAAAATACGTCATCTTCGCTTGCAGGTGAACTCTCCCAGTGTATGAGGATGTGGTGCTACGTGAAGATGCGACGTGTTTTTTTAAAATTCGATCCCTTCCTATTGACGTGACAGAAGAGGAGGCACTAGGTGAAGAGCGTTCAAATGGATACAGCCCTTTATTTGGAGAGAAGCTTTCTAGAATACAGTTGTCGCAACTTTGGGAAAAACCCATGAAAAAACAGATTAAACCCGACCTAAGATATCAAAGATGTGAGTGGCCCATAACAACAGCCAGGGTGTGTGTGTGTTGAACACCGCACCACACCAAGTCAATATGTGAGCATGTTTCTTGGTTTTTGTGGTCTACTAACCCATTACGAAGAATACTTTTAGTTTGGAAGAGAACCGTGAAGCCTCCGGAATTCACACTAGCTGGAGTAACAATGTCAAAGTAAGCTGCCTGCGTACCATTCTAGGCTGGGAGGGGTCACCTCGTACTCAGTGGATATTTGCCTTGGCGGATGCACAGTAACATCAGAAATGGCCTAGCTCAGTTCATCATAGAGGTAGAACACACTGTGCTACATAAATATTTTATTTTCTTACATCACAAAACTTTGTATAGGGCTGTCAAACAAGGTGGCCCCTACAGGTCGATTTTCGCCCCATTTTCAATAAGAAGCAGCGGCTCTCGAACTATTTTGGATCGAGAAAATTCTCTGGTGTAGGTTGTAGAGTAGATCTAAAGTACGCACTCAAGGAACGGATGCACTGGTGTGAAAGCCGTAGGCTGCGGAGGTTGCGCCTGAGAATCCCCTGTTTCGCCGTCTGCGCCCTCTGGCTTATACCTTGATCGCTGTTAGCTTCTAACCCTCTCTCAGCTTGTATTGAAGCCCAGACTGCGGACGAACTGCTTGCAATTAGCAGCATATTTGGTTGAAGAGATTATAAGGAAGGATGGTCGCAATTTTTTTTTATCAAAGAGTGACTGGCTGGACGTATACGAGGGAGTAGCGCTGCCGGCTGCCTCCTACTGCCGGGCGCATTGCCTTAATGTGGAGGTAGTAGTACCTTGAAAGGAACAAAAGGGCTGCGGAGCAGCTACTACCCAACGCTTCAACCCACCAGTAAAAGAATAGGGAGACCGCATCGAGGACCAGAATGGGAATAAATGCAGAAAACGGTTAAAAAGTCCCCCCTCTTCTTGGAAGGCTTCTCGATTATGTTCTTGCAAACGAAGGCTTGTTATCCCACCATATATAATAGAGGAGGGTTTTTTTTGTCTCAACGTGACCGTGGGAAACTTCGTAAACTCCGCGGGCTCGATGGTTTAATCACCCAAGTTTGAGGCAGGTTCTCGACTTCTCTCTCCGAAGGGAAGCGCAGGGAGGTGAGCAATCGCCGCTGCCGAGGAGGACACGTGAGGCGTTGCGAAATAGACCGGCGCCGCGGCTCTGCCCGCGCACGTGTTGAGTGGCTACTGCTTCGAACTGACCCCCTTGAAGGCTCCTGTCCTTGCTACCGGTCAATTAGTGCTTGCAATTAGGTGCTGCTACAGTTGTGTTACCGTAGGGTACAACTCTGCCGCCTGAGTGCATGGCCGAGGTCACTGCTCATTCCTGTTCTTGCTACCTTCTCTGCGTTCGGGCATAACATTCTGATGTGTACGAGCTTCCGCCTTCACTTTTCTGAGAACTGCTCCTGCTGTGTTAATCCATACTGCCGCTCTTCGTTACTGTCTTTGCCACCGCTTCACTTTGTTTCTCTTCGAGAGCCTTTTAAGTTGACGTCAGTGTTGTGGTGAGAATCTGCGGCCCTATTCTAGTGCTCCTCGCTCTACACGTTAGAGTATGCCCCTTGGTAGGAAGGCACATGTATGCCCATTCACAGCAGAAGTGAACTAACTTGGTCCACCATAGGGCTAGAACCCACCAGTGCTGCTGATAATTTTGAATTTCATACAACACAAAACGACGGATTGGGCGTTCCTACATCGTGGCCCTCCCGCCCCAGCCTATTTGAGCCCCACTGCTAGTTGTGGCACTTATATCCACACTCGTGCGCTTCTTAAAGAGGCTGACAGCCACTTAACACGATGAGTCCTGTCCACCCGAGCCGTTTTGCACCTGATTCTGTAGGCTGTAAGTAAGATTCTCTAAGTTGGTTGGATTGAGCCCATCAGTATCTCCCGCCCACATAAACTTCCTACTTTTTACACCCTTCCAAGCTGTTGGATTTTTATTCGAGTGATAGCAGAGGTTGAACAACAAACACAACGGTGAGGAATATACATATCCCACCTTTGTGATTAAGTTGCTTTTACACTATCAGTCGATTAAAGGCTGCGGTGAACTTTTCGAGGGCATGGTGCGATCTCGTCTTTTATTGCGCTATATGCTTGCTCATAGGCTGTAAGTAAGATTCTTCCATTCGAGCGCATGCAACAGTTTCTCCCGCCCACTCATGATTCCTATTTATCGCTTGGGCCCCCTTCAGACGTCGCGATATTTATTGATAGCGTAAGTTTAACAACAAATACAACAGTGAGGAACACACATATCCCCACTTTGGTGGATCAATTAGGTGGCATTTTTGGAGTGCATGGCGCGATCTCATCTTTTAATACGCTATATGTTTGCTTCTTAGCTGCGGGATGTAAGATTCTCCCATTCGAAGTTATTTCGGCTGAGCGATTTTTATTCGATTGATAGCAGAAGTTGTACAACAAATACAACAGTGAGGAGCACACATACCCCCACTTTGGTGGTTCAATTAAGACGCATTTACGCTATCAATCAAATAACCAGTGGTGCTATCGGTTTTCTCTCAGACCTAACTAATCGGGATTAGAGTTGCCTGATTATGTTGGCCGACGGGAGCGCTCCACAGTAGATTGGGCGTTTTGATCAGGCAGTCGATATCGATCGATATTATCGATCATTTGAGTGGTGCTATCGGTTTTCTCTCAAACTGAACCGACCACGATTTCTATCTGACACATTGGAGGTAGGGAAATCAGACCTGTCCGTCCGTCCGTCCGTCTGTCCGTCCGTCCGTCTGTTCATCCGTCTGGCCTTTCCTAGAAGTCGAGTAGGAGGCGTCCATGTTCAGACGAGGTGCCACCCACGCCGTGTCGAAGCCGTCAGTAGAAGTGTCACCGATGTCGCCAAAGGCCGTTCGAGCTCAAAAGACGTGCCAGCGACGTTGCTCAACAGGCATTCGGATTCAAAATGTCAACGATGTCGCGTAATGGGTCTGGGGTCAGAAGACATGTCACCGATGTCATGCAAGGGGTGTCTGGGCTCAGAAGAGGTACTACGGATTTCATGCAAGTGGTGTATGGGTTCAGAAGAGGTGTCACCTATGTCGCTTAAGGGGTGTCCGAATTCCGAACACGTGTAATGGAAGACCACTAAAGAGGAGACAGTAAGCGGGGTCCAGTGAAAGGTGGTAGGACCAGCGAAGGGAGGGGGGGGGTACCAATAGCAGTAGAATCTTTCATGGGAGCCAGTGAAGAGGGATCAATAAAGAATTACACTAAGATGAGTGTTGGGGAGGGGGGAGGGGGTAGTGAGGAGGGGGAAGCGAACAGGAACCAGTGAAGTGGGAAAGTTCTGTGAAGGAGGAACCGGTAAAGGGGGAACCATTAAAGGAGGAGCAGTGAAGAGGGGACCAGTGAAGGAGGACCAGTAATGGCGGCCAGTGAAGGGGAGGGGACCAGTAAAAGGGATGAGTGAAGATCCCTTTTACTGGTCCCCTCCCCAGACCAGGAATGGTGGAGCTGTGAAGGGGGGGGGGGGGTGGAGGCAGTAAAGGAGGGAGCGATGAAGGGGATCACTAATGGGGACCAGTGAAGAGGTCCAATAAAGGGTACCACTTGGGAGGCAGTAAGAGGGGCAAAAAGGAGGACAGTGAATGGGAACCAGTGAAGAGAGTCCTGTGAAGGGGGGGGGGGACCGGTAAAGGGAGAACCAGTGAAGGTGGACCAGTAATAGGAAGGGGATCAGTGGAAGGAACCTGTAAGGGCGGACCAGTACTTTTTCTCACTATCGTCCAACGTGTATGTGACAGGAACGTCGTACATCGTGGGTAAGATCAAGACATGTGTCACAGATGAAACATTGCGAAGCATGCGTTGGATTTTCACATGACCTTTGAAAGGCAGCGAGCGTGTGCGTCTACATGCCTCTCACTCTCACTGTTGACTGTGCTCACTACATTTTTCTTCCTGGCTGCACCATGGGTGAGGGGTATTGTGTATTATCGGTGGACGGTAGGGAGAATGACCTCGGGAATCGGAGGATTATTACTGCCGTCGGATATTTAGCGGTATAGAGCTCTCACAAGATGATCACAATCTGTTCCTCAACATGTAGTGAATGTGTACTTCGGAGAATAAATCGACGTAAGTGCGATAGAGGGTGGATAAGCTTCATAGGAGCAGTTTTCAAGTACAGTTGTGTCCTACAATCCCGCTTTCCTCTAGAACCAGTTTTTCACTGTAACGCGAGTAAGAAGGCCTAGACGGGGTGTTCTATTTTTGGAGTTTGGGGGTGAAGCCCCCAACCAAAGGTTTGGCGGCCGTTAGGCCGCTGAACGTCTGGTCTACAGTAACTAGATACAAGCAACTAAACGCATTGATCAACTAAGGATTACCACTAGGCACTATATGAGGTCTCAACTAGAATCTATTAATTTGACTACGAGAGCACTATATCGAACTGATGGTTGGGAGATCTACAAATTGCTTCGATCGGAGCCATATGTGAAGACAGCAAAACAACAGGAATGCAGTATATGTACACATTAATACGTAGTGACTGGACACTAACCACGACCAACATGAAAAATACATGCACGGATCAGTGGGTCTCAAGATACCTGGGCAAGGAGGGTGGACTAGAGAGGGAATGTGCGTTCGACCTCGAGGGTGTACTAGCACAATTTGTTAAACCACACATCACGATGCGGAGCACTCGCAGAGCACGACCCTCATGGCAGCGTCACCATACTTCGAAACGAACCCGTAGCGCGCTATACGACTGGAACGATTTGGTAAAATAATTGTAATGATTTTTAAAGGTAATGATCTTTGAAGGTTACGATTTGGTAAAATAATCGTAATGATCTTTAAAGGTTAAAACACTTGAGACGTACATATTGTTGAGTTCTCGGATGCTTCCGCAAGGCTCTGTGGCTGTACTCGATGCTCAAACTGACAGGAGCTTGTAATGAAATAATAGAAATAATACAATATAGTAGTAAGTGAGATAAAAAAATAAGTATTTTTAGGATGAGGCTAACCGCTCAGGAGCTGGATTTCGACTGTTGGCTCGAGTTTGGTGGTACTGACGAGTGTGTGGCGCATTCTGAAACATGACGAAATCGAAGTTCCTGCATCCACCTACCGTATGCTAGATCCACTTCGCTCGTGTGCTGACCAGAATGTTCGTCCCGTGGCTCCATTGAGCGCTGCTAGTTTTTTCTAACTGTTAATCTTGGGACATACTGGTCCTAAGATTAATATCATTATCTATTCCTTACGTGATATTGTCGTCGCTATCGTCGTCATATTCTCTGGACGAGGTCTCCCAGCGAGCAGATGATGGAGTAGAAGGCGCCAAAGAGGTGAAGAAGAACGATGTCACGTCGAACCGATATCAGCTCCTGCCTAGGTGGTGAGGCGTCCAATTTTGCAGTTGATGAAGCTTCTGGGCGGGCAGACGCTGTGGCGCTCTGGTCAACACGCTGAGCGTTTTTTCCATTCTCACAGTGCGATTTCTGCAATCAGCCTTGAGAAACAGCGCACTCGGGTCAATCACAGGGCGAGGAACCATCGCGGTCGCCACACAAGGGGAAGCGAACGTTGGCGAAGCTGCGGCGAACTATGATGTGGAGAATAAAAACATGGTGGTTGCTTCCACTGGAAGAAACTGAATCCAATGTTGTAATGCTGGCATTGATCTCACTGGAAATGCAATTTCTTTAAGGACGCTTGCTCTTGCGAATATGCAGAAGACACGCTTCGTGGTGTCGCAAGGTTTGCTTCCTACGCTTCCTCAAATTTTACCAGAACTGTTCAAGGAGAATCATATGTATTGCTATTTATAGATGACAGGGAACACCAAATACTGGTAAATAAAGTAAAATTTTGCTCTTAGCACTTGTAACCTCTCCCTCTAGGCCATCTGTTCCTGCAGACAACAACATTTCATAGGCTTCAAGTGCAGGGCCTCAACTTGCACCTCCTGTATCTGATGAACCCTGGCACCAATATTCGTACGGTTACTAGTATTCAAGGGTCTTTCGAAAACAACGTGGTTTCAAACTACTGGATTGGTTTGACAAACTTTGATTGTAAGCAAGAGGAAGCAGACGGCGCGACTAGACATTGAACCAATGGTGTTGTTCCTTGGGTGCATTCCTTAATGTTGTTCATATGCTGCGTGCTTCACAGACCAGATCCTTAGGTTAGTTAATAAATTTCAGAAGATTCGTGAGGTCATCATTCGACTGCTTACGGAGCATAGAGCTTCTGGCTTTTCTTACAAAGAACACGGAACTTTCTAGGGCACTTCCGTTCCTTTCCGTTTCCATAACACCAGAAGTGTATTTGATAACCGGAAACCATGAGCAGTCGGTCACTCATGAACTGAACAACGCAAGCCCTTTTCCAATTGTGGTCAAGGTACGCTCCTGACGGTGATTCTTGTGATCCTTCGTTGACGGTACCGGCTTTGTCCTGAAATATTCTTTGAAATATTGAAGATCTGCCTTCCGTATTATTTCAGATTATGGCCACAGCTCCTAACCGTTTCAGCGTGTCGAGCAATTGTTTTTACATTGAGCAGAAATCATCGAAGAGCATTGAGGTAAATTGCGGTGAACACGTATATCGTGTAGACCATAACAGCTATTGAATTAGCAGTTTATCGTGCTATTTACTTGGGGTCTCATAGAGTGCCACTACTTCTGATTAATTTACTAGTCTGTGAGTGGTTTGTTTTGATAGATATTCGCACGCAGCTGATAGAATAGTGAAAAGGAAACCACTGCAGTTTGTTAGAAGTACGAAGGGCAATGGACGGCGTTACTCCATCCCTTTTGGGATGCGCCACGCATTCCACAGGGTGTCTCAAAAAATGTACACTGTTTGAAAGGTCATAACTTCGCTCACAGTAAAGGTACTGAAGAAGTTAAAGGCTAATATGAAAGCTTAAAAAATAGAAATCTTGAAAATTCCCGAGACATATGAGCTGTATGGACTATACCACGCACTCGTCTGAAATTTTGCATTTTACACTCGATTGATTATGTTTCGCTTGAATACTTGTTATAATTTTTCCACAAAGCAGCCGTATTAATTGATCTGTGCTTCCTACAAAGTGCTAAAAGTTAAAAACACACTACTGCTTGCGAAAAATGCAGATCCTTAAAAAATTCAGGTACTGTTTGAAATGTTCTAACATTGCTGGTAGTGGAGCTTTTAAAAATGTTTGAGACTCGTATGGAAGTACAACCTAACTACATTTCTGTGTAGTGCAGAAAGTCCAAATTGCGCCATGCCTCCGCCTGAAACATTGCATTTCAAACGCGATTGATTGTGTACCTGCTGAATGAATGTTACAATCTTGTTACTACTTGACTATATTGATCTGTACTGTGCTTACTTTAACGTCTTTCACTCGCCCAGTAGTTGGAATTATGCCGATCTTTTCTCCATTTAGCATAAATGTTGAGTAGTTCGAGGAATCCGTAATGAAAAATGAGACTACTGCTCACTTTTAATTTGCTGCAATCATTAAACTCACATGAAACGTGTATTCCACGTAATTGTCAGGTTCTAAATGTTGAAAATGCACAGTATATGTCAATCCGCCCAAATAGTAATAAGATTGTAGCAGACATCCAGCCCATGCACAATCGATCGAGTCTGAAATGCAAGGTCTCAGGCAGGAGCATGGCGCAATCTTAACTACTTACATGCCACAAAAATTTCGTTGGTTTGTGTTCTCATATGAATCACAAACATCTTCAAAAGCTTCATTAGCAGCAATGTTAGAACCTTTCAAATAATACCTGCACTTTTTAGAACACCTGCATTTTTCGCAAACCATAATGTGCTTTTAAGCTTCAAGTTTTGAAAAAGCACAAATCAATTGATGCGGCTATTTTGTGAAAAAACTATAACAAGTATTCGAGCGAATAACTGTCATTCGAGTGTAAAATGCAAGGTTTGAGACGAGTGCATGGCGCAATCCATACCATTCATATGTCAGAAGATTTTCATTTTCTTAATCTTTCATATGAACCCATAACTTCTTCTTAACTGTGAGCAAAGTTATAACCAGTGGATACACTTTTTTGAGACACCCTGTGCTTCTATGGGATATCGTGAAGGCGATTTGAATGCGATATTTGGCTATACAATACGAAGTCATTAGACTTGTGGTGGCTAGCCGATAAACGACTTTATCGTTCCCAGACACCACTTTATACCACCACTTTATCGTTCCCAGACAACTCTGATAGTAGTTCACCGACCCCGGAGAGTTGGCCTGGGCTGGAAATCCTAACCATTAACCAAGAACCTAGTGTCGGGTGCCCGCGACAGTCGGCACTACACTACACGCGGCCGCTAGAAGTACCATCCATGGAAAAATGAAAATACTATAGAGGGACCTAGCCATGGAGATGAAGATTAATGACCTTAACAGCCTCATTGAGGTGGAAAGAAGATGAGGAGAGTATTATTCATCACAAAGGTGCTAGAAAGGCAAAAGAGGGGTTTCCTTGTCGTAAGCATTTATGGGAGATGGAATCTCTGGTTGTAGTCGGCTAAATTGCTACTTGTGCAGTTCATGAACAGGTAAACAGAAGATAGATATCTGGCCTTTACTAACTGAGCTGAGTCCTTTCCTTAAGTATGCATAATTTTTTAAATTAGAATGTCACATCGAAGAGAAATCGAATTAAACGCGCCAGCCGTGCATGTGATAATTTTAGTAATACAATCTTAGGACAATTGTAAGCAAAAAAATTTGTGAAAACTTAGCTCTCTTAGACCTCTATTAAAGTTTAACAGTCTCTTGACAGATAAGGTTGTCTGCTGGTTCAATTCGATCTCATCGCATCGATATACTGATGCTGCCCTGTATATGTACACTGAATCCAACTTGGAAGGATGACCCATCGCTCGCCTTCAAGTCTCCGTACAAGCCGATTGTGAGACATGTGCGGTATGTTCACTCGACCTTCTTGTTCAACCTTCTAGCGTGAAATTTGCGCTGAAGCCTACTTTAACCAGTTTTCTAACCAAGAAATCTGGTCGGTTCTTATTGCTTTCAGTTTTGCGCTTTCCTTAAAAGGAAATAACCTACTCGATCTACGCAGTGCGGCGAAGGCTGGCAAAATTTGTGCGATAGACGACGATAATCGTTTGAAATTTTCAGTTACAAAGCTCCACGACCTTGGTCTGTTTTGGTGGAAGGAATCTGTCAAAACAGCTTTGATGTGAGTAATGCCTCTTCTGGATTGCTGTTGCAAAAATACATTTTTTTCGCACAGGAACATGAAAAGTGGTTAGGTTGTCGAGAACAGGTACAAAAGGCAGTTCACGTTTTTGGAAGCACTGGTGCTATTAGTTTTGTTAGCGTGGCCGCAAGAAACTCTAGTCATATTTTAGCACTGAAACACAGATCGTAAATCAAGATTTATTCATTGGAGATTCTTTATAGGGGCATTGATGGACCGTGTTGCGGATAATTCTTGTCCTACTTGTATAAATCTTTTCCAACCTTCCTCTCCTGATGCAAACAGGAATCATTCATTAGTATCGCAACACACTCGTTTAGTACACACTTAGTACACACGCAACACACTCGCAACACAGTTTAGCCCATTTAGTGGACAGAACCCACAAATTTTCCCAAATACGAAAAGCTTGACAATAAAAACATTGAGGACAATGAGGTCATTTGATCCAGTTATGCTTCTTTGATGTTTTTTTTTCAAAGCACAACTGCAGATGTCGGCCTTGTGGGAAAAAACCCGTGCTCAAATTCAGTGAGACCGGTGCAATAGGACGAAATACTGTAAAATCCGGCTGCTTTTTCGTCATAACTAGGAAACGAAGGCAGATAATTAAAGAACACTCTGATTTGTAAAGTATCAAATCATAACGGATCACCCAGTCACGATGGTGTTCAAAATGATCCCCTTTTGCACGGATACAGGCTTCGAGTCACTTGGTGAGCGCTTCTACCGTGGGCTACTGGTAGTCGATCTTCTGAGATTCTCCAAGTGCGGCTGCCTTCAAACTGCGCAAACGTTGGTTAGAGTTCGACAGGATCCTCTGCTATAAATGCCTTTAGACTGTGTAGTCCAACTGGTTCAGATCCGGCGAGTTTGAGTGCCACACACATTTTGCAGAACCCTGGACAATTCTTCTCATAGAATGCGATTATCGACTTTGATCCAGATGCTGGCACCCAGTCCTGCTGACGAAGAAGCCCTCCAATTCTTTTCTGCCTAAGCTGGTCGTTGCTGTGTATCCTCTTCTTGATTATCATAGGGATCGTGTCCTCGTTACTCGTACTGCGTCAAAATCCTTCTTACAATCCTGTCGTTGTTGCACCATCTGCAATCAATCAGTCTTTATGCAATCTCCACTGGTTGAAGTGGGAGGCGGAACGTCCACTCATTCCGTCGCGCTTAGCACCGCGCGCGCACGCCGCCTGCGTGACGTCGCCAGCATTCGCCGGTGGTGCGCACGATATTTACTCACACGAGTTCCATTAGTGTGCTTCTGGCTGTCTAGTATTGCATGAACTTGCGAACGGTAACTGGCTACTACGAAGTTTTGTTGTTGACTAACAGCTGACTAAGCTATTATTATTTAATTTGTTTAATTTATTATTTAATTCATTATTATTTAGCTATTATTGTGATAAGGTCCTTATCATTAGTGAAAAATTAGTGATAATAGTATATCTGTAGTCTAGCCAGTATACTATCTCAACGGTAGGTCGGAACGGCGCAAGTGTTGTATATGGGCAGAACCGCCTCTTCCTGGGAAGTAACAAACTGCAGGTATCTCGACCCCAATACAACTCTGCGCAGAGTTAGGGGCGACGGAAGTCGCCTGTTGGCGCCCTGTTGATTCACGTGCTCCACAGTTGACAGGCGCGCGCGGGATGAGGGCTCGTCTCGCGAATGAGAGCACTGCACAGGTGGCGTAGTAGGGAAGCACTCGTGCTCGTAAGCGAGGGGTCGGCGGTTTGGATCCCGCATACTGCCTTTGTTTTGCACTTTTGCAAAATCCATATTTATCATATAGGTAATCCAACTAGGGGTATTATAATGTGTTACAGAGCATATTACATATAACAACATACCACCCATCCGTTAACAAGGGTGGTTCACTCAGGGTAACCGATTTCGCTGAAACTTCGTCTAGGGGGTTATTTGGAGTGCTGATCACGAATCTGATATCCATTCTTCACGATTCGGTCGGAGGCCACCCACACCCTTAGCAAGGGTAGTCCAGGCAGGGTCACCGATTTCGGCTGGATAATATCGATACAGGAAGGCACAGGATTACATTCTTAAAGTTTCTGCCGGTGACGGCAGGTAGAGACAGAATCGGATGCCAGATGAAAAACGGATGCCAGATTCGTGATTAGCACCCTAAATAACCCCCCAAGACGAAGTTTCAGCGAAAAATTTTTTTGACCGAAGTCTTGTCGGTGGAGTCGGAACTTTTAACTAGTGCCACAAAATCTGTCGTTACATAACTACAGCTTCGCACAAAATAGGCTTAAAATAAGTGACACACAGAAGTGAACATTTTAGCTATTCTGTAGTTTGAAGCATATGTTATATGTAAACATGCTCTATAACGCATTATAATACCTAGTTGGATTACCCCCTTCATGTGTCACCTCACCGCGGTGAAGGGGTGAACATCACTTTGTGATGGCTAACGGCACAAACGGTCACGCAGTACGCGACGCTTTGTCGTGCATGGGCGGCTCTCCTGTATCCCTGGCCAGGAACATGTGAGTAACCAGACCACCGCTACGGCTCAAACAACTAAACCCGCGCCCCAGTCCTCCGCGCGCCGGAGGTGGACTTCTACGACGTCGGTTGCATCCACCTCCGGCGAGGGGCCATCTAATCTCGGAGTTAAACTTTCAGGACGTCATTGGAATCGGACTACCGGAAACTCCCTCCCACCACGACACGGAAACTGCCTATTCGTCTGCACTTATAACTGTTGTTCGATCGCATCTGAGCAGGATCTCCGGACACTGCTTTACAGAAGCCGCAACATCAAATACGACGTTATCGCCCTGCAGGAAACGAAAGGCAGAACGGAAACCATAAGAAGAACCGACCACAACGAGCTTTTCTTTATCGGAGCAAAGGTGGACAGAAAGAATATTGGCGAAGTTGGATTTCTCGTCAATTCGACAGTGCACCACCTAGTAGACTCTTATAAGATCATCAGTCCGCGAGTAGTTGTTCTTCGTCTGGAAACCAAAGATCAAGGAACCATCTCCATCATAAATGGATATGCTCCAACATCTGCGGCCACAGATGAAGAAAAAGAGGAATTCTACAAGCTGTTCGAAAGGACTGTCAACGACGAGAAGAGCTACTACAAAGTTGTCGTTGGTGACTTTAACGCCATCGTCGGTACGAATGATCACGACGAATGGAGGCTAGGACCACATGGAACTTCTTCAAGGAACGAAAACGGAGAGCGCCTGATAGACTTCCTATCCGCGTGCCGTCTCTACCATCAGAATTCTATGTTTAAGAAGCCTTCAAACCGACGATGGACCTGGGAAAGCTCAAATGGAGAAACACGTTCGGAGATCGACCATGTTCTTACGAACAGACGCTGGAGTCTGTTCGACGTCTCCGTGCTGCCTTCATTTGACACCGGCTCGGATCACCGTCTTGTCCGTGCGAAGCTGACTCTCAAAAAGAGGATGTTCAAGCGTGACACCCATAAACCGGCACCGGTGAGGATCCCCACATTCAAGTCTGAGGAGTTGGAATATGCGATAAAGTCGTATGATTGGAATCTTCTTGAAGATCCATCGGAAGACTACGACCTTCTCCCCAAAGGACTATTGAAATGTGCTAGCAGCTCTTGCGAAGCCACATCACCGTCTGCTTCAAGACTCAACGCACATGCGATTAAACTCTTGGAGCAAAGAAGAGCTGTTAAACTGGATCCTAATGCTTCCCATCTGGAAAAAGTCACCATCTCGAAGGCCTGTCGAATTGCAGTGAAGGAGTCCATTCAAGCCTACAGAAGATTGAAGCTGTTAGAAGCGGCTGGGAAAGGTTTAAGCATAAAGCGCTGCAAACGAGATCTCTGCGATCAGAAGGCAATAATGTCAGCCCTTGTGGATAAGGATGGAACAACGCAAACGTCTCGAAGAGCGATGGAGGCCATCGTTCAGGAATTCTACACAGATCTGTTCCGTTCTTCCATCACTGTCCCGAAATGCTTGATGCCACCAGCTGAGGAAGTACCTCCCATTCTGGAATCAGAAGTTGCTCATGCTATCAGAAGGATGAAGCCGGGCACTGCTCCCGGACCGGACGGCATTTCTGCTGATCTCCTTCGTGCGGGTGGCAGTGCCGTCTGCTCACTTCTTGCCAAGCACTTCAACCACTACTTTCGACTTGGTAGGATTCCGGACTCATGGAGGGAGTCGAAAACAGTTTTACTCTTCAGAAAAGGTCAGCAGGAGGATATCAACAACTATCGACCCATCAGTCTTCTCTCGGTTGTGTACAAGATCTTCACCAAGATACTGCTTAACCGCGTGGAGCGTTGCTTGGATGAATATCAGCCAGTGGAGCAAGCAGGGTTTCGCAAGGATTTCTCCTGCATGGACCATATTCAGATGTCTCCCAGCTCATCGAAAGGAGCCGCGAATACCACCTCCCACTTGTCCTTGTCTTCGTGGATTATCGGAAAGCGTTCGACTCTGTGGAAATCAACGCCATTCTGAACGCCCTTGTGCACGCTGGTATACCATCGCCCTACATCCGACTTCTCGACGAATGCTTCTCGAACACATCGACTACCATCCAGCTGTTCGATCGAAAGCTTAAAATTCCTATCGGGAAAGGAGTACGGCGGGGAGACACGATTTCTCCCAAGCTATTCACAGCAGCACTCCAGGATGCCATGAAAGACTTGAACTGGGACGATAAAGGCTACCTTGTCGACGGTAAACGGATCAGCAACCTTCGCTTCGCCGACGATATTGTTCTCATCTCTACCAGCACGGCAGAAGTCGAGGAAATGCTGAACGAGCTCAATGTGGCAGGTATGAAGATTGGATTGGACATGAATATGTCCAAAACGCAATTTATGGTCAACCAGTGGTGTGACAGGGGACTCGTAAGGTTAAATGGAGTCGCTCTGCAACATGTCGACTCCTACGTCTATCTGGGAAGAGAGCTGAACATGGATAACGACCTCGCTCCTGAAATCGCCCGCAGGAGACGCGCAGCATGGGCAGCCTTCAGCTCGATTCGCGAAGTCACCGATCAGGTCAAGGATGCCGGCCTCAGGGCCTCGATATTCAACGCCTCTGTACTGCCTGCGATGTGTTACGCGACGGAAACCTGGCCCGACAACAAGACAATCGCCAGAGCGATGCAAACTACGCATCGTGCACTGGAGAGATGTCTTCTAAGGACAAGCCTTCGTCAGCAATGGCCTACGAAGCTCGGAGCTACGGGAGAAGTCGCAAATAGCAGACCCGCTGCAGTACATGAAGAAGTTCAAATATCGCTGGGCCGGACACCTGCTTCGACGAAAGGACGATAGATGGAGTCTCCGTGTCACAGAATGGCTCCCGAGAGACCATAAGATACCACTGGGACGACCGCCAACGCGATGGGCAGACTCATTCTCAAGATCTTTCAGGGAGCGGAGTCTGCCTCACTGGATGCAAGCAGCCAGAGATCGAGCGGTCTGGAAGAGTTGTGGTCCCGCTGAGAAGACCTCCAGCCGACAAAGGACCATCAAAGTATCAAAGTATCAAGTAAGTTGGATTACCTATATGATAAACATGGATTTTGCAAAAGTCCAAAAGAAGTGCAGTCTGCGGGATCCAAACCGCCGACCCCTCGCTCACGAGCCCGAGTGCTTCCCTACTTCGCCACCTATGCACTGCTCTGATCCGCGATACGAGCACTCATCCCGCGCGCGCCTGTCAACTGTGAAGAACGTGAATCAACAGGGCGCCAACACGCGACTTCCGTCGCCCCTAATTCTGCGCAGAGTTGTATTGGGGTCGAGGTACCTGCTGTTTGTTACTTCTCAGGGAGAGGCGGTTCTGCCCATATACAACACTTGCGCCGTTCCGACCTACCGCTGAGATGGTATCCTGGTAAGATCAACAGTAGAAACCTTATTTATACCATATTCACGTCAAATTTGACACTTCTCACGTCGAGTTGGACATTGTTCTAAACAAGCTTGATGCCTTTGAAATCAAAGTGAGTGTCTTCCAAATCAAAACGGCCGTCTTTCGACCAAACTAGAGGATCTCCAGGGGAGTAGAATATTTTTTTGTTCAAGGAAATTTTGTTTTAATTTTCTTCGAAATTTTTTAGTTGACGTGCCCAAATGAAAGTAATGATTTTTTAACATTTCTTGTTTTGTAAAAAGAACTTTAATTTGGTTTTAAACCGCTCTAAGGTTGTAATCTTTTAGCGCATTAAGAGGGATCGCGCATGCATTCGATTTGCTCTTCGCGTTTTTTATTTAATTGACTGTTTGAATGACGCTTAAATGGAGCATCAAAATGAAGATATGCGTGTTCTTTACAATTGTTCTTATTTCTGCTCTCTAAAACAAGCTTATAACCATTATTTTGACTTAGAGAATTAGAATTTTCCAAACCTTCCAACAATGTCTGTCTTCACTTATTGAGTAGGTAAATGAAATCTTCCAAGAAACCATACTAAATTTTCCGTGTAAAAGTAATTACTCTAACCTTTTTGGAGAGTTTAACGTCAAAGGAGCTCGTTTTTATTTTGATGATGTTCAGCTTGATTTCCAAGGCTTTGGGCCTGTTTAGGTGAAAATTGTATATCTAGATTGAAACATATTTCAACAGCAAACAATCATTAAGGGCTGAACGACTGGCAATATGCCAGTTGTCGCTAATCGGTGTGGAGCTCACGCACTAGGAGCCTTGCAACTCGGGCGCGTTTTCGTCGCGCCATCGTAGACTTACCGCGGGCACTGGTGTCGCAGCCGATTCGCGCTGTCAACATTGAGTTAACGTTCCCGCACCCCTGTACTCAGGTGTATCTACAGGCTCTTCAAAAATCCCAGGCTCTACAGAAATTGCTATTGAAACCCCTACGCGTGTGTTTCGTCATCACCATGAAAAATGAAGCGTCGTGATGGTTATGCATCGCTCCATTCCACCAGTGAACGTTGAGATTCTGATCCACATTCAGCGGCTCTTGAACTAGAAGAGCTTGGTCGATGTTCGACGATCAGAGACGCTGTCGCATAGGCCAAGTCGTCGAAAATTAAGAGGGCCGGCTACGTAGTGCGCTTCGCAGACACTCGCTGGACGAGAGCCGTCTCAGTTTGGATTCCCTGAGACGTCGGGTGAATCTGCTCACCAATGCGTTGGTCGGACTTCGTGAAAACTCTGAACGAACAAAATGGCGCTATTTGTTTTCCTCGAATGTAGAGGATCCATTGGAACACTTTGGCATGCGACAGGAACGAATGGAAACGCTGCTGGCGCCCGCTCGACCAACTCGATGATCAGCGAGAGAACTGCAAACACCAACGACATCAGATGAAAAGCATGGATTCAATAATTCTGGTCGAACCGAGCACATAATCACATAAGGAATTCATTCGAGCTGGTCCAGCAGATTTCGTTGTATTTCTTGATACTATGGCCTTCCGTCTGTCTCGATTCCTTACCCATTTGGCATCCTAATTTTGAAGGCAGGTTTTGAAAATGTTCTGCCTCATACTCGAACCCAATTAGAAGCTTTCCGGGCCAGGCTAGAACAAACACTACAAAGTGAAAGTGAGAAAACTACTGTGCAACAATCCAATGAATGTAAATGGAAGCAAATCAATTGAATAGTGGGCGAGAAGTCGCTTCGGAAATAACATCTTGAGTATATCTGCTGAGAACTCAGACAAAATTTGCTAGACTCTAGATTAATGATGATTCAGCTATTGCAAAATTTTCGCTTTTCTAATCGAGAACGTTTACAGGCTTCAAAAAATATTGCGAAGCTTTGCACCGAAGTCGGTATATTCCAAAGTTCTAAGGTAGCTTACTGCTCAATATTTGTTCATACATCAACACAATGTGACAACGGTTTTCAGAACACCATTGGGGTGAACGAGTTCGCCATCGTCGACGAAGTTTTCGCACAAAACCTGGAAAAGGATCCCCTCAAAAGTGGCAAAAAATAGGTCACGATCACAGTGATCTCACGTTTCTGCTGATGTCGTTGAAATTGCAAATGATTTATTAGGAAAAGATCAGATGTCACTGTATAAGCCTTTCATATAAACTCTATTGTTTATTGTTATTAGCAAGGGGATAGGGGTCTACAAAAACAGGGGCCTAGTTCGTGAACAATCGACACTTTGCGACAGATTTTTCCGTCGCAAACCGTCGCAGTACCATAACTTCGTTCAAATTCAATTATATAAAAATCAAATTGCACCATTAATTTCATCTCTCTCCTACCAATCCAACTATCTCCATGAGCGGTGGAATTGGATACTCTCTAAATGATTTATGACCGCTCCGTGAGCGCCACTGGTCCATCTTTATAAAGCCAAAGAGTTCAAAAAATATCCCATCACAAACTTTATCAGATCTGTTTTGTAGAGCGTGGACGTCATTTTTGATAGAAGAGACTGCGAAGTTTTTCGAGTTACAGGGTACGGGTCAACCATGACTCATGTTTCGCCGTTTCGTCGTGCTGTCGGCGCCCTTAGAGATCATGCTCTCATACCTAGTTGCATCTATCTACCATTGCGCTAGAGTCCAGACAACGGAGTACCCCGCGCTTTTCTACCACAGGCGAGATAGAGCAGCTCGAGGATTGCGCTTCATAACCATTATTTCGCATACGAAGGATGTCGGTTAGGCGACCTCTCTTATTAGATACGTTGATGCGGTGGGATAGTTTTGCCTTACCTTTTCGATTTTTTTCTGAAAAGGATATCATGCCAAGGACATTGATAACAGTACTCGCAAGCAGTGTTCCGGCTCAAAGGTGAGATCCGATTCTTCCTGCGTTGCGAGATTGGGACACGACGTGTACTTGCCAGAAGGTCACAGTGGTGTGCTTGATTGGTTGCACAAAGCTACACGCAGAGTACTGAGTGGCTTGGAATATGCTATATCGCTCTTCTTGTGTAGAAAAATGGGATTTCAAGTCCGCTAAATCTCAAAACCTGGCTTCAGAACGCTTCGGAGATCAGTTACTGCAGTGCTGTGTGATCATTGATTGGTTTTTATCTCAAAGCGAGGGCCTTTTTCAGGAGTTTTATCCTAAGGTTCATTGCTTCTTGCTGTATGCAAGTGAGTATATTCAATCACTATCGTCTATAAAAAGAAACAAAACTAAGGCTCCCAGAAAGCTTAAGAATCAGAGATCGGCCTTAAGGAATGTTATTTGTTCATAAACGCAAATGTTCTGCCAAAGGAAGGCGAATAATAGAATACTATGAGGATGATCCACTTAAGTAGGTTGCTTCCTGCCTTCTACTGGCATGTGCTTCCATGAAAACCTTGCCATTATGTAAGCTGGATTCAAATGTTATCTCCACCAATTTCTTTTTACAAATCCAGTTTTGCTAGACCTGCGTATCTTCACTAATTGATGTCTGTCGTGCCACCCAAAACGTAGCAGCTTCCAGATGTCTGTTTTGTGACCTTTAGGGCGGTAGCCGTAGGATCTGTTTCGGTCGGTCAGAGTGTCTGTTTCTCTGCGCTCTCGCCTTTCCGCTCATCCGGTTGAACCGTGTCCTTGAACGAGTTTGGAAGTGTCGGCCTGTTCATACTATGACATGGATTCTTCGGTGTTCAACCTCCAATTCCTAGTCAGCAGCGAGCATCACGAAGGGACTACCTCATTTATCATAAGAAGTTAAATGCCCTTTCTTTCATAGGATTATATAGGTCCAGCAGTTGTCAGCCAAATTCGAGTTCTCAACCCTAAAAATCTTCCGCCCTGGCTCACCCATATTTGAGTTTTCGACAGTTCCAATAAAACCATTTTGTTCACCACGAAAAGCCTTATCAAATAGTGTCAATCTTGACCAATTTCGGAAAATCAATTTTTTACAATTTAGCGTCGAGGACGAGGGCGCATAAGTCGAGCCTGTGCTGACCCTGATGACAGGTCACTATTTTCGGGTTTGGTCCATCGGATTGGGCACTATTCGATAGAGCCTTTGATGGCGAATTGAACGTGTTACTTAGAGTAGCGAGAACTGTAATCTGACCGAGTAAGGGCGCGGAGACCTTTGATGTGCAAAATTGCACGCGCGGGCGTGTTTGGAACGCAATAACTCTGCCAGGTTCGAATCTTTCCGGCTACAGCGTGTGGGTCTTGTAGTCAGTCGAAGGTCTAGTAGCACTCTAAAGCACAGCTATGTTGCTTAAGATGTAGCTCTTATGAAAGCTTATAAAAATAGAAATTTTTTGACATATGAGCGGCATGGAATGCGCCATGCACCCGTCTGAAATGTTGCGTTTTACACTTGATTGATTGTTTTTTACTTCAATACTTGTTATTCTTTCTTCACAAACTATCCGTTTTGACCAATTGGCGCTTCCCTTAAGGTTTGACTCCAAAACGCAAACTCAAAAACACACCACTTTTTGCGAAAATTGCACGGTATCCTTAAAAAATGCAGGTATTATTGGAAAGGTACTAACATTGCTACTAGTGAAGCTTTTGAAGAAGTTTGAGAATCATACGAAAGCACTGGTAAACGAGATTCTTGCGGTTTGCAATAGACAAGATTGCGCCATGCACCGACTGAAACTTCGCATTTCAGAGTCGGTTGATTGTGCATGGGCTGAATGCTTGTTACAAGTTCTTACTACTTGGTCAGATTAACCTGTGCTGTGCTTTTTTAACGTTTAGAACTTCAAAATCACGTGAAGTGTACGTCTCATGCGATTGCACAATTAAAATGAGAGCAGAAGCCCCATTTTCCAAGACGCTTTCTGTGAACTGATGAAGCAATATTCAAGCCGAATGAAGAAGTTAATCGGCACAATTGCAGCTGCTGGGGAACGTAATGCGTTAAAAGAAACACGGCACATGTTAATCTGGCCAAGTAGTAACAGAAAACGCACATTCAATCGAGTCTGAAATGCAAGTTTTCAAACGTGCATGGCGCAATCTTGACTTGTTACACGACACAGAAATCTCGTTATTTTGTACTTTCGTATAAGCCTCAAACATCTTCAATAGCTTTCAAATAGTACTTGAATTTTTAAGGTTACTCTGAATTTTCGCAAGAAGTACTTAGAAGTCTATTTTGTAGTAAAATTCAGGGCCCGGATTCATCAAGCAATGAGGAAGAGATACCTTAAAGGAAGCATACCCACTACCAGCAATGGGTAGTGGCTAGGAATCGTATTCATGAAAGGAGTTCAAGGTAAGGTACAACTAGGCCTTTCGCGAAAACCACATCGTGGTATGTCTATCCCCTATACCCAGCATACCCATGGGTATGCGCGTTGATGAATCCGGGCCCAGGAAGGTCCTTCTGAACGAAATTTGTGCTTTCGAAATCAAAGTGAACGTCTTTCGAACCGAAACCAGCTTCTTAATGCTAAAATACAGATTCTCCGAATGGTTTAATATTTTGCTATTCAAGAAAAGTTTGGTATAACTTTTTAAATTTTTTTTAGTTTAGCTCTTAGAATAAGTGCAACATTTGTAGAAAATTATTACTTAAAGATCAAAAAGGCAAAAATCATTTAGTGTAGTAAGACGAGATCGCTCCATGCACTGGAAAAGCTTGTCGCGATTTTTATTTCATTGATAAATAAATGCTAATGCTACTTAAATGAGGCATCAAAGAGAGGATATCTTTACAATTGTTCTCATTTAATTGTTTACAGGCAAACTCCATGCATGCAGAAATTTTTCTAAGAATTGACTAAAACAGGGCATGGCACTATTTTTTCTTTTGGCACGCCTTGCTACTCTTTGGAATATTTATTTTTATTTTTTTACTCAAAAATGATGATTTTATAAAACTTCAAACAATGTGTTAAGTTACTGGGTATGTGGATTAAAACGGTTTGAGGTTTGTCCTATTCTGGTTAAATTTGTTTAGAATAGAGTACAATTAGATTTGAAGTGTCCAAATTTATGGTGAAAATGGTAGACCTATATATGGAATGGTATTCCTATCAAGGAAGACATGTAGAAACTGGAACCTTTTGTTACATAAAAAAAACAGTTGTGCTGGGATATTCTAAATGTGACAGTTCAAATCCGACATTGTTTTAAGACTAACAAAATAAAAGTGTGGATTTTCCGAGATATTATAACACGATTCAATAAAGCGATTCCGCGAAGGGTGGGAAGGTTCGTTTCATCACAACCCTCGCCACCCTGAGCCACGGGAGGAGTGCTAAACTAAGGATAGTCCTAAACCTTAGTTTAATACTCCTCCCGTGGCACATAAGGAGTGCTGACTAAGCAGTGGAGAAAGGATAAAGAAAGTAGAAGAAAAGGAATGTGGGAAGAGATCAGAAAGAAATAAAACCTATTAAAGGCGACAGGACGCAATAGTGCGAAGTCTGTTTGATAGTCTGGGTAAATGGGCGGCCTGACTGTCTGCATGGGAGCGCCCTTTCTTCCAAACATCAATAAAAGTTATAGAATTATTGTTAATTAATTAATGGAAGTTATAGAGTTTATTAGAGTTATAGAATTATTCTTTAAGTATGTCTTTACGAAACTTGATTATGTTCTCTTTATAGTCATTAAACCCAGATTTATAATAAATAAATTCATGTCTATAATTGCTTTTGATGATACGTGATATGATAAATCCCTCGGTATAACCACTGGCAGCGCGACAAGTGGTACACCCGCCCCCTGTTGGGGCGTGGCGCAGGAGGTACACCGCTGTTCTGCAGACCGGAAACTTTTGTTTTGCGTGTCAAAGGTTTCGTAAGGCAGCTGTTAGGCCTCTGTTATACTCCCGCGGGAGCATCCGCGGAACGTCCGCGGACCAATGGTGCACGGCGGAGACGGGCGTGGCGGGCCGCGACGAGTGGCCCGGCGCGGGGTCCCGACGAGATTTCCGCCCATCCGCGGAAGCTCCCGCGGGAGTATAACAGGGGCCTTAGACTCTTGGTGAAGCCTAGGGGGTTGGGGGTGGGTGAGCAAAGAGGACGAGAGGAAGATCGCACGCCCCCCAGCAGGGCAGTGTTTGACAACATATTTTTTAAATCAACTGTTTTCTCAACGAAATAGTTTAGCCTTGAAAGGCATGTGTAATTCTAAGAGTATCTGATAAAATTACAGCTGATTTAACCTTATTAGAAATTGAAGAACCAGAATGTAGGCATCTGATAACTTTGAAATTAAAGCTGTCCGTTTTATTATACAATAATGCCTTAATTCTATTGTTAACAACTTTTAGAGTTATGTCCAAATAGTCACAGTTGAACTCATTTGTGTTGTGTTTGTTCTCATTTTCTTTCCGAATTGTCTTTATAAACAGCTTTTAAGACATGTTTCAGGGCTTTTTCTTCTTAACTATGTACCATCAGTAGATCATCCATGTATCTACATGGAATAAAGACGTTACTTCTAGGTTTATATGATTTAGCAAACTCGTACCCTAACATAGAGATAGTCCGCTAGCCGTGGGCTAAAATCACCACCTTGTGTGACACCCTTGTTTTGTTTAAAGACTGTATTACAGAATATACTGTAACTATTTCCAAGGGGGTAGTCTGGTATATAACATCGTAAATGTTATAAAGCCTATAACTGTTCGAACATGTATCATCGGCGGAGAACGTTTTATATCCATTACAGGCTATAAGCTTTCTATTGCTGTTGTTAAAACAAATTTTTAACAAATCTGTGATTTTCGGTACTATATTTTATGCGGAAGGTTTGTGAACATGTCTTTAAACTCTGCTGTGTAGTGTAAACTTTTATGTTATTGCGTTGTAAACTATTGAGTTCATGTGTGATATTGGAATTGCTAATGGCCCAATATATTTTAACAGATTTATTACGTGGAGATACAGCAGTACAGTAGTTGATAAAGTATTTCTTTAAAAAGGTAAGCATAAATTGTACTTGCAGAGCACGATTTTTCGTGCTATTGTTGGATGCTCCTGTTATAAATCTAAAATTCATTAGGGTTTTACTTAATTTAGGAAAGCAATATATTATTGGTAAACTGCTGTCAGTATTGACTTTTATTTTATTTATTTACAACTGCATCTTAGTGCTAGCATAAGACAAGACAATGACAAACAAAGCAATCCTGCACAACACTGGCAAGCTAACGAGAAAACAATAATGTAAACAGCGTTGTATCACTATGCACTGAAATTTCGTTATTTTTAAGTGTTTTGCAGTATTCAAAAGCCCGAGACAAAGAGCCCGACCCAAAGGCAATAACATGAGAATGACAGTAATATGTAATTAATATAGTTTATGCAATTAACTTGATCGTGGTATAACGGTGTAGAGGTCGGTTAGGCACTCAGTGTAGTTATAGCGTGATTCCGGTTGGGTGAAAAAATCACTTTTGAGCAGCATATAAGAAGGAAGCACCTAGGAGTCCGGTCTTAGATCCAGTCGTACTCAGGCCTTCATTACGCTTCCATTCGATACTGCTTCCTTAGGGACTGAGTTAGCCTAACCGACTAGCAATAAAGTAAAAACTGTTTGAAGTTAAGGACTCATGTGATATAAGGGTAAGGAAAGATTATAAAGAAGTTACTAAAAAGTGAAATGTCTTAATAAGCCACTCCGTACATAAGTCCTGGATAGCTGCTAACTGTCTAAGGAAAGAAAGGAGGTCGGAAAGGGTTTAAAAACAGCATAATAGGTTAAACATGCAAAGAAGAAGAAACGCAGGAAAGAACATCAATTCAGAAAAAAATCATCAACTCTGGACCATCCTAGTTCTGGACAGCCGTTAACATCAATAAAAAATTGTGGGGCGGCATGATGACTCAGTTGTTGGACACCAATTGTTCCGCAACCGTTATACTATTATTGCGCACGGGATGTTTCACAAGACGACATACACGTCCGCATGTGATGTTTCTACCTAAGGTATCCTGGTAACACCACCAAAAAACAATCAGCTCTGTAATCCAAGGATTCTCAAAAAAGCAGTCTTTTAATCGACTCTTAAAAATGGTAACGGTGAGCAGGAAGCTTCTGTAGCCAAACTGCCTCACGAGAGAGAAAAAAATTAGCACTGAGAAATTTATTCCTGGATTTTTAAACTAAAGTTAAAATGTACTGGTACGATTTCTACATGGCCTATGTGTCCAACACTTACTAGCTTTCAAGGTTAGCTACCCTTTGAGCAGCTTGAAACAGAAGACTAAATCATTAAAAATATGCCTGCACCTCAGAGATTTCAGTTTAAAAAATTTTCGCCTGCTTTCGTAGTTCAATGGTTGTAGATCTGGTATGCATCTAGTATTCGAGTAAACGACTGTTGTACTTTTTCAATTTTGTTTTAGAGCTTTTTTGTTTGAGGATTCCAGATTTGTGACCCATATTCGAGTGTACGCAGTACATATGCTTTATGCAGCTTGAGCAGTATAACAGAATCATTATCAGTGGTGCTTCTCAACATGCCATAAAGTACTGAAAAGGCCTTACTACAATTACATCAACATGGGCATCAAACTTCAAGTGTTTATTCATGAAAATTCCTAGATTTTTGACCACGTCTACTTGATGTAAGGTAATATCCCTGAATCCGAAATTAGGAGCAATTCCAGCTCCAAACAACCCACAGAAGTTTTGGCAAGATTTGCTGGTATAGCCCAATCACTACCCCAAACAATCTCATTAAGAAATGATTGATTTAAAGCCTCTAGGACTAGGGACTGATTAGGAACATTTTAAGCACCATACACTTTGATGTCGTCTGCAGACATTTGAACGCTAATTGCAGAGTGTGTTTTGAGTTTAAATGGAAAATCATATGTGTAGGCTATGAAAAGGATGGATGATAGAACTCTCCCTTGCGGACACTGCTGGTGCATCTGCGCTGACCCGAAAGGGAATTTCCAACTTTAACATATATGTATCTGTTCTCTAAGTACGATTTTATCCACAAAAACAACCGTCTTCCTACACCCAATTCTGATAGCTTGGTGATAAGCCTTCTCTATCTGACTTTATCAAAGATCTTGGATAAGTAAATTACGTCGATGCAATCACCTTTATTGACCGCAAAACTCTAATCAAAAAGACAGCTAGTAGAGTT
Organism: Heligmosomoides polygyrus polygyrus; assembly: GCA_947396885.1. NCBI lineage: Eukaryota > Metazoa > Nematoda > Chromadorea > Rhabditida > Heligmosomidae > Heligmosomoides > Heligmosomoides polygyrus. Next base: position 69,425,562 of record OX377204.1, on the reverse strand, counting down.
GTCGCAGAAGCCATGCAGCTCAGAAGGAATTACTTTATTTTTAGCGTACCAGGCTATTAATTTATCCCTAATAAGCTTTTCCAGTCCTTTGATTGGCGTTGGTGAAATGCTTATAGGACGAAAATCAGAGAAGAGTGATGGACTCTGCGATTTCGGAATGGCCGTGACCACCATATTTTTCCGGATGTCAGCAACTTCCCCAAATAATAGAGAGCTATATAATATTATCGAAAGCGGCTTAGAAAGTGCTAAAGCACATCTTTTAAAAGGGATACCATCATACGTGGACGATATGGAATCTTTCAACTATGCAAGAACTCTTAGAACGTCTTTTGTATAGATTAACATGTCATTCAGTGAATCGGAAGACACACTGAAGATAAACACTTGCCTTGAGCCATCGTCTATTGTAAATACTGACGCGAAATAATTTGCAAAGGCCCTGCTTTTTCAATATAAGGTATGAACGTGTTCCCAGAAGCATCCTTTAACCTGGAATTTCGCCCTGGTTTTTAATTTTAAGCTTTATCAGGAAAAAAATGTCTACCTTTTGGCCAGATGTTTCTCATGATTACATAGAAAGCGTTTTAGATGAAAATCAAATTCATTGCACACACGCTTGTATTAAGGACTGCATATTGGATCTCGCATAGAGTGAAATAAGCACACTTTCTGAGATATTGGGTTGGAAATGTGTCTTGGACTCAAATTGCTTGAAAGCTTTCTCTTGCTTGCTTTTAAGAAATGTTTGATGTTGAAAAATATATGTTTTTGTAAAACTGCCACCGAATTAGTGTTAGGCAAGGGACTGTAAGCTTTTCAAAAAATATGAGAAATATGAGAAATAAATCTATGCGAAATAAATTCTAATTTAGAAATACTAAGAGTAACTTTCATTTCGTTCATCACTGCTTGAAGGTAATACTTTTTATAGATTATTCCTTAATTATTGGCTGCTTCGTCTAAGGGTCAAAAATTTAATAGTTTTGATGTTTTATGGTGCCATAATGTACACCTTCTTCAATGTCCGTTTCTTTATTAAGCATTGGTTTAGTTTTTGATCTGTATAGTGTGAATAAGTGTTTTATAATTTGTTCATGTGTTTCCAGTTTATATTTCTCAACAATAATGCTAACGTTCTGTTAACTGTTTCTGTAAAGGGTAACGCATGCGACATATACTAGGATTTTTTAATATTAGGTATGCTGTGGACATCCGGAGAGATTTATTGTAGTGATTTAGAAATTTGTTGTAGTTAAACGCTTTAGTTGATACAGGAGCGTCATAGGTATAGATAATCCTAAAGGGTATTGTGCTTCAATTAGGATGCTAAAAAAAGTTAAGGATACAGACACTGTTAAAATTTTTAGAAAAATTATTTTTATCAAATACATTGTTTACAAAAGGAATATCAACATTAAAACTTTTTGTCGGGACATACTTATTATATTCAAAGCATTTGTGTTTAACGCTTGCCAAGAAGCGTAATAAAGGAAACTTACGTTAGTTTCTGCTTAACTTGTATAAAGAATGGTGGATTAATACTCAAATGTAGTAAATTATGTTACGTTCAGTAAATCCTTTGATAAGTCTGTAGAGGTATAAAATTTGAAAACTGTTTTCATTGTTAATGAGATAGTCAAGAACTTCTGTATATCCATTACTACTATGAGCTCTATTTTTCCCTTTTCTGCACCTGTTACTTCTTTATTTAATAATTCTGAGAAATACGGACAGTTTGTTATGTATAATAAAAGATTGGATGTATTAGTTATATTACCATATCCTTTCATAATGTCATTGAGGCACATTGGGTACGCAGTTATCCAAAAAACGTTCGTTATCTAACAAAACACTTATCTTTGTTTTCTTCTTGTGAATCTAAGATAATAACTTTAAATTCTGACTTAGTCATGGAAGTGGGTATAAAGGATGTTAAACATCTTTTTATTTTTAATGTAATAGATATTCGATATTTGTATTTGTATTTGTAATGGATTTTTTAATGTAATAGATATGTAATAAATAGATATAGATATGTAATAGATTTGATTCTGTCCTTGAGAAGTCTACTTGTAATGCCCACATATTACAAGTTACAATTACTACATGTTATGCAGTGTACTGCATACTCAGCAAAACATGAAATATTAGCAGCCTTGATAGTATTAATTTTAAACTTTGTGAAGCAAGAGACAATATTAATATCTTGTAAAGCATTATTACAAATTGTACAAAAGTTACTACGTGAGTACCAGGGCGATCTAACCCAGGTAAAAGAGGAGTTTCCCAGTGGGTTTCAGGGGCTGCCGTGCGGGCTTGTCAAACCCGTAAAAGGCCGGTAATGGAGGCGCCAAAATACGACCCCTATTGACTATTTTGGCTTTTGTAACCCCGTCATTACCGGCCCCCATTTTTATTAAGAGGGCGGGGCCTCTTGAAATGTGAAAGAAGTAGGCATGGGATTATGTCAAAAACAATATGAAAAATGGAGAGGAGGTAAGGGTGACCTAAAACAGGGAGCTAATCAAAATACGTATTTAAAGGACTTACGACTGAGTATCATTTTAATAGGTAGTTGTCCTACCGTACACCAGAAATCTTAGGCCAGGAAATCCTATGGTTTAAAATTATACTGTCCGGTGCGAAATAGACATGGATGCGGTAGGTTATTATGTAGCTATAGTATTTTATAGTCAATTGTGCATAAACGATTAACTTTTAAGTAACAATTAACTTATTTATTTACCAACCTGGTTTTGAAACAGGGACCAAGACTGCTGCTGAGAGCCAGGAGCATATCAACAGACGTGTTTTGTAAGAATATATATGTATGCCCAACCCAAACCACGTTCCAGTGAAGGAATTAATGAAGATGTTCCTTGATAACGTAGTTAATTAAGTATTTAACTTACCAATGTTAAATAAATATCATGTGGAAATAAGTAATACATGTTTAAGATACCCAAACTCAAAGGACCACACATCACTGATGTGGCCTTCCGCTGCTGCAAGTACGAATCACTTATATAGTTCTAGAGTAAGTAAAGCGCAATTAGTGAAAGATAGAGTAACATGCTAAATAATAAATTATTTGAGGCAAAGATGAGTTATTTGTTCTGGGAGTAGTTTACCAACGAGGGGCGTAAGCGCTTGTTGGATTTCAACAAGACTCGTTAATGTCTAATAAGAGTATAACGCGACCAAACTTTGTCTTTATCAGACGTCGAAAATTTAAGATGAGCGAAAGACCATAAAGATATAGGAGACCAGTAGAGGTATAAATCATTCAGCTTGTATTTACGATCCAAAATACTTCTATGCTGCACCGAAATCAAACTACCAGTGCCGGAAATTCAGTAGAGATCGGATACATTACTGTTAGAGATTTGCTTGCTAATGGGAAGGTAAGTTATTATTAATAAACAAATGCAGTTACTTGATGTTAGTACATAATATTTAAGCGTTTTCGATCCACCGAATTGGCAGTGCTACTAGGGCGGAATTATGCTGATTGGAACGGTACTGCCATTAGTAAGTTAATGAATCACTCAAAAAAGAAGAACTTCGGTGAGTTCAGTTAAGTAACCAAAGAACGAAATAACCAAAATATAACTAACTGTTCAGGAGGGAAGACTAAGCTGGGGACCCTTGCGTATTGAAAAACTATTGCCACGAAAAAAACGAATTTCAAAGTCGAGAAACGAACGTCGAACGGTTCCCAAAAGATCGATGAGTTGTTTTATTGATCCATTGGAGTATCAACCTGCCAGTGGGCATGGCAGCCAAGTGCGAACCCAGTAAGGGTCACCGGTGATCCCGCCACCGAGCGCTGGATATCGACAACTCGGATTTGAGCAGGATTATACTGTTAGAGAGCTGTTGATGCCGGCAACCTCACCAACCTAACCATTTTCTCAGATAGAAACAACCCCAAGAACAAAAAGAATCGAGAAATTATGCCTCTGTAATCACTTCAAAGGGTCAGCTCGAACAAAGCTAGGGTTATAAATTGCTAGTTTTTAGAACTATACTGAAGATGTTATCGTATGGAAAAGGTAGAAATTCCTTCTTTGCCATAACAAAGTTGCTACAAACCATTAAACATGAAGAAAATCGCTTGCTGCACACGAAAAGTGACGAACTTATAGATAAATAAATGCATTATTTTTTTTAGATCTGGGAGCTTGTTTGTTATATCTCAAAAGAACTTTCCTCAATTAATTCAACAACATCAATTTTTAAGGAAAGGAGCACAGGGTGGTTTAAGCCTGAAGTGTTCGCTCCCGCGAGTGAGTTCTGGTTCAAGTCGAATACCCGCGATCGAGTGCTCGATCAAGTGGAAAAAAGTTGAAATATTGACTATTTCAAATCTGGTCACTGTTATGTTGTCGGAGTGTTCTCGACGTGGTGAAGAAGATTATTCAAGTAATTTCTCGCATAGAGATGGGCAGGTAAAGTAATCAATGAAAAATCCAAAAATAATAAATCTGTGCTGAAAGAAAGGAGCTACAGAAGGTACAGGCAGTAATGCTAGCCCACAGAACTGCAAACTCTCTGCAAATAGGCATTTGCGGTACAGAGCAGAAAAAAGGCCACTTTCTTGCTTGCATCTACAATAAAATAAGGAAAACTTGAAAACGAAACCCCATTCGAAGGTCGACATTTGCTAATTTTGAATATTGAGAACTTGAAATTGGCTGGCAACTGCTGGACCCGTATAAACATATGAAAAAGGGCATTCAACTTCTCATGATAAATGAGCTAGTTTCTTCGTGATGTTCACTGCTAACTAGGAACTGAAGGCTGAACTTCGAAGAATCCATGTCATAGTGTGAACAGGCCAACACTTCAAACACGCTAAAGTTCGCAATGTCTTCTATCAAAATGATGGTCACGCTCCACAAAACAGAGATCTGATAAAGAATGTTTGTGATGGGATACTTTTTTAAATCTGTCGCAAAGCGTTGATTGTTCACGAATTAGGAGCGGTATTGTATATAGGGAACAGAGTCAGCAGTGGAGTAGGATACCATGAAACGTGACCAACTGCGAATAAGTGCCGACGACGACTTGTTAGGAAAATTCAAATACGGGGGTCGAGCGTTCTACCCCCTCGTCCCCCTGGCCCGCCCATCCCCCTCCCCCCCCCAACCCCTGGGCTTGCTCGAGAGTCCAGTGGCCGCCTTACGAGATAGTGGAGACGCAGACATTTGCCACGCCTATGTTTGAAGGGCGGGGGGTAGACTGAGTTCTAAACGGCAAACCTCATTGCCGTCGACATGACGTGATCAGTCGCGCGGCCTGTAACAGACACGGAGACACACCTCAAATGACACCTATTTTAGCGACATTTTTGAGGAGAAACAATAAAAATACATTAATTTCTCTTCCATTTCAATGTTTTAGGTAGCAGTTGGCACTCTCCGCCCTCAGGACTTCGTTTTCACTAAGAATTCTATTTTTACTTTCGAAACTTCGTTTTCTTATAGAAATTTCCCATTTTGTCTTCCGAAACTTCGTTCTCTCCTAGAATTTTCTCATTTTGACTCCCGAAACCTCGTTTTCTCCTAGAATTTTCTCATTTTGACTTCCAATACTTCGTTTTCTCCTAGAATTTTCTCAATTTGACTTCCGAAACTTCGTTTTCAGAAGGAGCAGACATACTTGACCATATCGCCGACGGCATGCAGAAGATTTGCTTGGATATAGCAGCTCGGAAGGAACGGTGTGTGCTGTTAATTCGTCGTTAAGAAGTTGAAGCAGTCGGACCAGTAAGAAACCAAACACTGATCCGTCTATTATCCGCAAGTCGTTAGCTTCAGCTGATCATTTGTCCCATTGAATTATGTTATTTCAGAGAGGAAGTGCGAAACTATGATGACTCCGCCCCAAGCAACCAGATTTGAGGCACTGGACACGCGAAGAACATCTCAAGTGATCTCTTCGCAGTGTACTGTCTGACTAAAGAAGTGCTAGTGTTACGGGATGTTGTCGAATTTTGGCGTTTTGATGATTGTATTCAATGAGCTTTGAACCTTAGTCATTAAAATTTAGCCATGTTTGGAATTGTGACAATGTGGACACTACAATAAAAGCATGAGCATATGAACATATAAGTTGAAGACCTAGCCTGCTCCCAGACTGTACTACCAACTGCAACTGCACCTTTGATTTGTTAAGCGAGAAATTCGCAGTTCTAGAAATATCTGTGAAGTTCCAAGTTTTTTAAGTTAAAACGAAGTTTTCAAAGTGAAAATGGGAAATTTCTAGGAGAAATCAAAGTTTCGGAGGTCAAAATGGACAATTTCTCAGTGAAAACGAGGTTTCCGCAATCGAAACAGCCCATTCCTACCTGAAAACGACGTTTCCGAAGACGAAATAAGTAATTCCCAAGTGAGAACGAAGTTTCCGAAGTAAAAATGGGAAATTTTTAGGAGTAGCGAGCTCTCGGAAGTCAAAATGAACAATTTCTCAGTGAAAACGGTGCTTTCGCGAGGAGCACCGAAAATTTCCTAGCCGTGATATCATCCTGAGGGCGTAGAGTGCCAACTGCTACCTAAAACATTGAAAGGAAAGAGAAATTAGCGTATTTTTATTGTTTCAGCTCAAAAATGTCGCTAAAATAGGCGTCATTTGTGATGTGTCTCCGTGTCTGTTACAGACCGCGCGACTGATGACGCCATGACGACGGCAATGAGGTTTACCGTTTAGAACTCAGTCGGGGGGTAGAACGCCACTCCGCCTTCAAATACAGTTGATCGACCGGAAAGAACGACCGGTTAGAAAAAATTTAGTCATCCTTTTTGTGAATAGACAGACCCTTCCATTTCACCAGTGTTTCACCCAAAGTAGACCAATAGGTGTCCCAGAATTATGCTCAACACAGCTGACACCATAGCGCTACATAGCGCTGAGAAACATTCATTTCCATTAGGAAAACAGTACTCTTTCTAAGTTCCTGTACAACTATAACCTGTCGCACTTTTACGATTAGAGGGGTGGCAAGCATTCGCTTCAGTAGACTACAGCTCAGGACATGAGATGGGCAGTTCAACCCAGCAGTAGATTACCATTTTATAATAGTCTCGCAGTGTTGCCTGCGCAGAAGGAAACGGACGGGTTTTGTCCGAAGAAATGCAGCAAAGGCGACAGTGGACAGAACATTGCGTTACCAGACTTGTTTTGAACATAGAATCGTCATGTTTTGCTGTAACGAGACGGAACCTTAAACGGATAGACCGTGTTCCATTCACTCACATTTTACTAAGACTTCAGCATTCTACTTGGGTAAGGAATATCATCGATTCTTCGTATAGACGTTTAAGTTGGGAACCGGAACACAAAGAGCGCCACATCCCTGTACGAGAGCAGATTTGTTGAATTCTCTCATGCAGCTCTTCACATGGGTGCGTGCTAGTGCAGCTGGAAGCAGCCGAACCACGAACCGAGAATGCTTTGTTCGAGTTCCATACAGGCCATCCAAGCCTTTCCTCCATCCGAAGTCCAAAGTAAATACACATCCAAGTTGTCGTCACGATATCCCATCAAAGTAGAATGAATGCGGCGTATTCTAAATAGGGATAAAGCCTAATGCATACCACCGGCGACAAGTCGTGCCGCAGAGTGTTGTGCGGGGCGACTAGCCGTAGGTGCTATGCCATAGGCCTAACGCGGTCTTTTATTACCGTTATCATTATTTCTTTTAGCTCTTTTCTGAGCAACGCTGGGACACTCTAGTTATGCGTTTCTACTATAATAATTCGGTGTACAATTCAACAGTTTGTCACTCTTTTAATTCAGGGAGAGCAGGGTGATAACTGAGTTCCTGTTACGACATACTATTAATCTTCGCTCCGCTATAAAGTTAAACAAGATGGGAGGATTTTATTGACAATATATTCGCAACAGCATATCCAGAAATGGACCCTAGAATTTCCCTCTCACGTCCTTTTACATGCACCCAATTTGTTCTACTTTAAGGCAGCAGTTTTTTTGGTGTCCACTTTTCCATCGCTATTGGTTCCATCTACAATCTCGAGGTAAATTAAGTCGCGACATTTTCTTTTTAAAAGTAGTTGACTTGCTCAGTCTACCGAACTAGGTCCCATAGAATTAGGGAACAATACGTCCAGATCAAATTTGGAGGATATTCGCGGAAAAGCCTGCACAAAGAGGCCTGCAATTATCTTTTCGGTGCAAATCGTTACGATCAGATCGAGAACTTCTCGAAATTCGTTAAAACTCACAGTTGTCTGATAGCGACCGACACTAAGTTCTACCAAGAATCTGGAAAAATGATCTCCTGTTTGCGCGGCCAATAAAGAATATGCGAAAGAGTATAATTAGTCAAAAATGCTTACCTAGGAAGAAGGAAGGAAAGGATAGGAGCAAGGTTAATAAAGTAGGGCAATGGTGTGAAAAAACAATACACCGATTTAAAAGTATGGAATGAAATTTGCAAAGATTAGTAGGGGAATTTGAAATACTGTATCGACGGATCAATGGACTACGGTATTCTGCGGGCCTGATAAGAAAAATGCGAATCTAAATCTAATTTCGGACGACTTCAATCTTAAGGGGCACACCGTTATGAACTGTTAATGGTACATACGCATCAGTACACATAGCATGCAATATATCATGTGTATCCCTTTTATTACCTGATGCGTTCCCTTGCCAAAGTCGGAATGTTACCCTGAAATATCAAGGAAATTTTATTGTGCAACTAGGGAAAGGCTATGAAGGGGCTGGAGCGTCTTTTCTTGAAATACATATTTGAATTCCCGCGATACCGTACCGGTACGGCTGCGCGTCGACTCGCTCACCATTGTCACGTGACCGGATACGCAGAGAGACGCTGCGGACTCTGCGTAGCGCCTTACGGCTCACTACCGTAGTCGGATGGCTTCGCTACCGGTCAGTTTCCTTTATTCTGCTTATTGTTTTGTATTCTATTCCATCTGTATTATCTGAGGAAGCGGGGGGGGGGGGGGGTGAGGGAGGGAGTGGGGTGGGAGGACGAGTTGAATCGAAGAGAACCACGAATGGGAGAAGACAAAGAATCAGAAAATATAAAAATAAAAGAAACAAATTAAAATTGATTACACAAACTAGATTAAATAAAAGAACATTAAAGAATATTCTTCCAGATGACTGATCGCAGTTTTGAGTCCTGAAGGGCTTTGCACTTATTCCCAGCTGGGGGAGATCGTATGTCATGTAATGAATTCGATGGGTACCTCGCAGACAAAGGATTACTATAGAAAACCAGGAAGTCCCAATTGCCTGAATCCACGTTCGGTAGCGCGTCAAACTGGACAAGCGCATGAAATTCGAGTGCTTAGGAAGAAGTTGTAGGAAATCAGGGGTTCCATATAAAATTGGCTACCTGAAAGATACTTTCTTCGAATATCTAAACTACAGAAAGTCCATTTTTTTCGCATCGGTGATGTTCGTGGACGACCTCGGCAAACTGGAGGAAAGGGCTCGCCATTGCGGGGTCAGCGGGAACACGATGACACAGTGGGATCATTGGTTCAGGGACACCATCATTGAATCCTACCTCGACAATGGGAACCAAAAAAATAGGCGGAGCCAAAAGAATAGTCCAAATCGATGAAACATTCATCGTGAAAAGGAGATACAACAGGGAAAGGAACGCTAGCGACAGCTGGTTAGTTGGGAGTATAGATACCACTTCCAAAGAAGTGCTCATAGAAATAACGCCCACCATGATAAGCCGCAACACACTCGGCAGCGGCGGCAGCGGCAGCTGTGATTAAACATAGGGGCACCGATTCCCGCCAAATCGATGCACCCTATGCTTAATCACGGCTGTCGCTGCCACCACTGCCGAGTGTGCATGCGGCTATAGTGCTACGTTGGAATTATAACAAAGCACGTACTTCCGCGCAGCATCATCTATACCGACACCTGGAAACGTTATTCGAACCTAAAAAATTTGGTTTCACTCTTTCCCAGCCATAAAAAAGAAAAACGGACTAAAGGCACCGCTTTGGGACGACAACTTCTTGGAAGCAGGTAATAACGTTACTTTAATGCGCAACCGCCGTTTTATAGTACTGTTATTATTGCAGGTTTCAAGTTATTGTATTTTCATTACTCCCTCCCCCGGCTAGGAAAACGATTAGGGCAAGCGATCATCGATATTGTGAGGACGACGATTGATAAGAGAAGCATATGTATCCATATGATGTGTTGCATGTTACATGTATTTGAATATTGAAATGGAGTGCCCACCCCCCCCCCTCTTGGGATTGAACCTTCGGGCGTTACCAATTCGCATAAATACTGGGTTTTGGAAATTACATGTGAAGTGATTTTGTTAGATAAGAACTAATAACAGTTATGTAGTGAAGAATATCTACACCTATTAATGTTTGAAAGGTTTTTAGAGTCTATGAAATATTATTAATGATTTTTACAGGAGGATTAATGTCAGCCATACGTTAATCTGTCACGTCTTGTAATCAGTATTTTTTTAACACTGGAAGTATGACTAGAGAAACAAATATTCTAGATAAACGCCAAGGAAAATGAGGTTTTCCAAGAAAATGTGAATAGGCGTGAGCTATTAGACTGGATAAAAGTAACAGGGTGCCGACCAACAAGAAGAAGAGCTATGATCAGATTCTCACTTAGCCTAAGATGCATTACGGTAAGTAAACTAAAGAAAATAAATGAATGCTAGGGAAGTTTTGTAGAGCAATGCAAATACTAATTTAAGATACCCATGGGAAAAACCTGATCCATTTTCTTGGGCAACTCAGGCCGGCTATTACGGTAACAGTCTGGCTTTGCGAGTAAGTGAGAAAGCAAACTAACAAGTAAATTAAAAGCTTACCATTTTAGGCTTGCATGACATACGATTTCTAGAAGTATTTCATGCGAGAGGGTGCACAGATTTATGTATGATTACAATGAAGAAAAAAACAAGACTGACATGCGGATCAGCCGTGAAGGGATCTTATCTCTACAAGAACAGGATCGCCTAGGGTAAGGATAGTATATCTTAATAAGCAATGTAAGGCAAACTGAAAATTATTGTTTAGACTAAATATACGTAAGAAAATGAAGGAGTAGTACAAGAAGGCAGGCATCAAAGGTAAAGATGTAACATTGTTGACAGGAAGGGTAAGAATTGGCAACGAACCAGTAAGTAACTAAATGCTATATGAAATCTGAAATTGTTTAAGATAATATATTTTTAGGTGATGAGGCCGGCAGTATAAGGATAAAGGATAAAGGACGGCGTTACTCAATCCCTTCTGGGATGCGCCCGCGCATTCTAGGGTGGCTGAAAAGTTCGGGCAGATTTTCAAAGTATTTCAGCAGTACGAAAAAACTACATAAACGCCAAAGATTTACAAACAAAAATAACAGAAACTTCATTAGATCAACAACAACATAATACAACAGGAAAATTCACAACGAGTGCTCAAAATTTCCTCCTTTGGCTTCAATACATTTTCGCAGTCGTTTTGGGAAGTCGCTGATGATGGCCGCACACTGCTCCGCTGTAATCTCGTCCCAGGATCTCAACAACGCCGATTTCAGCTGCTCAACGGTGGCGTATCTTGTAGTGGAGATCTTCTGCTCCATGATCGACCACACAGAATAATCCATCGGGTTGAGATCAGGCGAGTTGGATGGCCAGATGTCCCTGCTCCAAAACCCTGGGAAGAGCTCCTCGCAAACGGCGATCGTGGATTTGGCGGAATGCGCTGGTGCCCAGTCCTGCTGAAGAGAAAATCCGGTTTCGCCAAAATGGCTCGTCGCCCACGGCTCCAGTACGTCGCGGAGGACATATTGCTGGTAGCTGGCAGCGTTAATTTTGACGTTCTGCTCCATGAAGACCAGCGGCGTCTTTCCGGTAGCGCATATTCCAGCCCACACCATCACCGAGGCTGGAAAATGGCGGCGGCTGATGGTCCTTGCGGCCGACGTCTTCTGCTGACCCTTCTTAAGCAGCTGCCGGCGATTCTGATGGTTTTGAACCGGCTGGACCGTGAAGATCTTCTCGTCGGTGAACAGCACCTTCGACAAGCGACCATCGCCGACCAGCTGACGCACTCGCCTGCATTTCCTCAACCTCTCAGCTTTCATCGCGTCGTTGAGGAAGTAAATACGAGCTACTTTGTAGCTGCATAATCCCAGCTTCCTCATGGCAATATGCTGGACTCGTTCCCTACTGATCCCGAGATCCGTAGCCATCTTGTTCATCGATACCTCAGAATTCCGGCTAATGCGACAACGAACCTTGTTGATGTTCTCCGGTGTTGTCGCAGTGGTGGGACGGCCGCTGCGGGGACGGTCCGAGGTCCCGCCAGTCTCCTTGTAGCTTCTTACAATCTTGTAGACGGTCCTTTGTTTGAAGCCGGTTGTTCGAACTATGTCCGCGGTCCTCATTCCCGTCTTGTGCAGCTCGACGACGGTGATACGCTCACTTTCACGAGACATAACGCAAGCACAACTGAAAACGAGAAAACTGGAGCAACAGATTCTAGATCAAAATTGCGCGAGGAATACAACGGAAACAACAGAAATAACAAAAAACCTCAATTTCAAGGCCAAAAGTAGCGCCGCAAAAAATTGCCCGAACTTTTCAGCCACCCTTACTTCTACGGGATGTCGTGGAGGCGACATGAATGCGTATTTGGCCATACAATAACTTGCGGTGGCCAGCCGATGAACAAGTCAGCGCTTTATCCTTCCCAGACAAGTCTGGTACCAATTCACCGACCCCGGAGGGATGGAAGGCTTGGTTGGCCTGGGCGGGAAATCCGAACCAGGAACCTGGTATCGGGTGCACGCGACAGTCGCGCCTCCTCCAACTGCGCCACACGCGCCCTACTACCTCGCGTGGCAGGAATCCTCCACCATCAAACCCACCGCAGGCTGAGGGCAGCGCTCCAAAGTTCCGCTTCGGCTATGCTGATAATGCAGTCTTTTTTGGAACTTATATCCAAGATGTTATCTGCGTTCGCCAACTGTACGTGCGGCATTACGGCAAGGCTCCTCTCATAGACTTACGAGATTCCGGATTACCTCACTATGTGGTAAGCATTTGTTACGCGAAGTATGTGGCAGAAACTAATAAGGCACCCTCGTCCGGTGAGTTCCTTGCAATTTCCGGATCGAGTTGCCTCTGAAAGGAGTAATTATCATTATGAAGTCATTTTAGACATGCTACAATGTTTGTCAATTGCCGAGTTGCTAGCCCCGTGCTTGCCTGAGGAGTGGTATGTTCGATACGATGAAGGATACGGTCCCATCTACCACATCTTCTATGAGCTGTTACATCAGTCAGAGATTTTAACTGGCAACTGCACAGTAAGTTGACATTTGATTGTATATGTCCTCACCGTTAATCAAGATCTTTAAGGACTGGCCACCGGCTCCTGGGACCGACATGAAGAAGATTTTGGATAAGCCCGAAGCCAAATATACGGAAAAGGACATCCATAGCATTCTCCTATTTTTCAAGGACCGTCTCCGGAACCCGGGAATTAAGGATGGATTGTCCCTTATCTGTACATATGTTTTCGCGCTCACACAGAAAGGGACCATATTCCTTGCAAAAGTAGCCCGCCTTCAGAAAGATGTTAACGAACAGCTATCGACACAGCTCCCGTTCTCGGCAGACGCAATGAAACTGGCTTATGCCAAATATGGAGGATACATCAACGGTTCCAATGCTCACGTCCTCTTTGAGCATTGGAATGACATTATTCCGGATATCGGCCTAAGACTCCGCCTCGCGGTTCAGCAGGCGAGCTACCACGGATTAACAAGTTTGCGTATCGTCGGTCAAGCGATAACAAGCTATCAGGACTTTCCGTGGTATAAAGAGGCCGGCAGTAGCAACTGTTAAATTAAATACTTTCATGCGTGAATGGTCTGGAAGCTCTCTGGAAGACATGCGTACGGTTGACGAAAAAAGGCAGCTCGATGTACGTAATCTTTTTGCAGTAATAAGTTTAAGATAAAAAGTTAATTTAATTTTAGGAGGGTAGTCTAGTTTATGGCCTTTTTATAGTTTATTCCGGTAATGTCGATGCCTTATAAAACGCAACGATACGGAAACGAAAAAGAATAGGAGGCCTTCGGAAATCCAGGATTAGAAGTAAGTTTTAAAAGTAATTAAAACCAGACTGAAAGAAGTACTAGTGTATTTAAAAAAGACACATTTTCTGAACAATGCCTCCAATTCTGGCTGCAGTCGTGACATAGATAGGATATGATCAATTGCAAAAGACGAGAGCCGTAATATGCCAGAGAAATGTCTGAACGCCATCAACGTTTTAATTTACATTATTTTAATCAATATGCTTTGTAATACTGGTTTTATCCGAAGGAAGTTAGATATCCAATTAAAGACAAACTGGTAACTGTGATAAACATGTAGAACATAAAGAAGTAAATAAGAGCAAGAGAAACCCGTCGTTGCGACGGTCGACCCAAATGGTAAGGGAACCACGATTGGGCAAAGAGGTACAGCCCTAATAACAAAAAAGAAATTGAGATAGATAGATCCCAAAATTGGTACTGAAAACTAGTGATATCGGATTACCCTCGAGTTACCACTAGTGCACGGCCAACACTAATACAGTAAGACATGAAAAGGAAGAAACAAAAGAACCAATATCCGTTTCGTTCCTACCCTTAGGCGGATATCAGCAAGAATAAAATTAAAAGAATAGGGTCTTTCCCGGAACTCTTCAGTAAGGAGGAAAGACCCTTAGAATTTTTGAACAGAACTCACCTCTAATTCGTATATGTTCCGCAAAAAAAACATACCGGATCACAATAGAATAGATAATAGATAAATCACAGGCGGTATTACTAACAGTCTCTGAAAAAGAGGAAATCTTAAGAAAACCTGCTGCAGTGGTGAAATAGCGAATACGTAGTATCAAGGAAGGGCAGATGGTAAGGCCCCTGTTACGCTCCCGCGGGAGCTTCCGCGGATGGACGACTCCGACAACAAGGGCAGCTGTCAACTAGAACGGCGAAATGACAAGCACGCACCGAAGCGCTATGCCCTGTATCAAAAGGTGGCGGTTTTATGTAGCATGAGTGATAAAAGTAAAAGGAGGAAACGAGCAAAATTGTGCAATGTACAAAACGTATAAATAGAAGTTGGCATTGGCCGAATATTTAAAATGTAACCATATAAGCTCAGAATTATGTTGAGAAGCAAAGTAGAATCTGTACAAGGTACTTGTGAAGCAAAGGGCCCGTGGTGCCGTGGGGTTGCAGGGAAATACGTTAACGCGACAAACACACGGCACCACGGGGCTGGTACTTATGAAGCACCCGTCCTCGGGTGCCGTGTGTTGCCGCATTTCCATTGCCGTTGCCGCGTTAACATGTTTCCCGGCAGCCCCACGGCAACACGGGCCCTCTGCTTCATAAGTACCCTGTACAACGTAAAGGACTGGGGGCAAACTATTTTCATAACAACATAGGACTTAAAAAGTTAAAAATGCCTCTCAAGTATTATCCGTTTATAATGTTTGACCTCGAAGAGTTCGTATTTATACATAATGGATTTATTTTTAGTGAAACACTTGAACACATTGCTAACTGTAACTAATCTAGGGTCGCCATTTGGTATAAGATTTTTTATAAAGAGTGTTAGTGTGGTCTAAAAATCATCAAAATATCTACATGTCCTGGAAATTGTCAAAACTTCTGAATTAGTTGTGGCATTTTTTACTCCTAAGCTGATAACCGGTGTAGCATGTGGAAGTACTTTCGAAATTAAAGCTATTAGTTTTATTATAACTTTAAGTATGAATTGTATTGTTATTTATAGTAGTCTCAATATCTATTCTAATCTCTAAATCTCTTAACTTCGCCCCTCCGAGGCGGAAGCATGTCGAGCGATACGGTCCACCGAGAATCAAGTGGTGGGGTTGAAAGAAAAGGCTGCAGATTTTGTTTCTCATATTCGGTATCCGAAGGTAACAACCGTCGACAAAACGTGGAAAGATGCTAGCGATACGATTTTACAAGCTGCTTGTTCAGAATTAAGCACGACTAAGTCTGGACGCCGCGAGGTCGAGAAGCAAGCACGGCTGTGGACTACCGACGTAAGAGCAAATGTCCGAGAGAAGGAAAGGTTATATCGTGCGTTCCTGCGCGACAAGACTGCGAAATACTGACGTATGTACCAGGAAGCGAAGAAAGCGGCAATGAAGGCCGTAGCGGATGCAAAAGCGCTCATTATTATGACCTCAGTGATCAACTCGAGACGCGCAATGATAAACCACATCTTTGCCGACTTGCCAGGGCACGACATTGTCAGACCGAGGACAGTGGGAAATTCTTGGGTGTCATCGATGAGAACGACCATCTACATACTGACGAACCGCAAAAGGGCTATGAGACGAGGCATGACTACTTCAGGGAATCTCGACAGTAAAGTTTGACCATTCGACTATCTCTTGCGTCCCTCCTACTCACGGTCCTGTGCAGAAAATCACTGTAGAGGAGACGGAAGCGGCTTTGAAGAAGATGAAGCCAGGCCAATCAGCGGGTCCTGACGACGTTGGGCAGACACCGCTAGTTGGAAGGAAAGCGCGACGATTTCTCGAATTGGAAGAAGGAAGTAGTTCTGCGAATTGCACGAATTACCGTCCAATTCGCTTGCTCTCGCACTGGATGAAAATTTTTGAGCGAATTGTAGATGAACGTATTCGGAATATCGTTCAGCTTTCCGCCCATCAACGTGGCTTCGTAGTCGGCTGTGACATGATCGATGCCATACATGCTGCTCGTCTTCTGGCAGAGAGAGATTGCGAAAAGCAGAAACCGTTGACCTTGCTTTTCTCGACTTAGAGAAAGCATTTGATCGTGTTCCCAAAGAGCTTATCGAGTGGGTGCGCATACTTTACTCTTGCCCAAAGAGTAGAGTGCGCGCCAGCCGGCACATAGGCGGAGTTTCCCATCTCCATCGATGTTTACCAAGGCTCTGCGCTTTCCCGCTACTTTTCATTGTCGTAATAGATGCCATTTCGAGAGACCTTCCGAAGCCCACCCCCTGGAAGCTACTGTACGTAGATGACGTAATGCTTGCAAGCGAAGAGAAGAACGGACTCGAGCGACAAGGGCAAGCTTGGTGCGACCGTTTGGCGATGTTTGGGCTCAAGCTAAACATCAAAATATCCGAGTACTTGACGACAGGCGTAAACGAGGCCGATCAATGGCACCGCGCTCGTAGGGACGACAAACTTCACGTACCTTGGCTCTGCAATCTCGTCTGACGGTAGCCAGACGTTTGAAGTTAACTCCGCGTTAGCGTCGCGTGGTCCAAATGGCGCTCGATGATAAGTGTTTTGTGGAAGACGTTTTATGGAAGAAACCGGACGCCTTAAATCGAAGATTTATAGAACGTCGTCCGACCAGTAGCGATCTATGGAACTGAGTGCTGGCCTGCAACCAAAGAGGTTGTGACTAGCCTCAGCTTAATGGAGATGAGAATGCTGCGGTGGACGGCAGGTGTTAGGCGTCTGGACAGTATTCGCAACGATGAAATACGTCAGAGGTTTGGTGTCGCTCCAATTACTGCAAAGTTACGTGAAGCTCGCCTTCGTTAGTACGGCCATGTTCTTCGCGCTAGCGATGACACCGTTCGGAAAATTGGCCTCAATAGAGAAGTGCCAGGAAAACGTCCTAAAGAACGGCCTAGGCAACGCTGGCTTGGCACGTTGGATTTAAAGGAAGCTGGTATCAACCCCAATCAAGATTTGATCGTGCGAAGTGGTGTCGTCATACCAGAAGAGCGGACCCCGCATCGAAGCCGGACAAACGCTGAAGAAGAAGATGCCAGCTCAGCTAGTAAGGCTATGGTGGTTATCTTTGAATGAATATCAACGGTAGTGGAGGAAGCAAGCCCACGGAGAAAACTCCGCAAAAGATTCACCTACCTGTACTACATTCGGACTGTGTTGTTTAGAATTATTGGGAACACCGTTTGCCGCAATCACTGTTGGGTGGTTTGATAGATCAACAGGACGCTGCTAAAATTCTTCCCTTTCCTGACAATGCACATTACTCCCATCTAATTCTATTGATTCAACAGAAACGAGCTAAATGATGCGTAGAATTAGGCAGAACTGCGGTCAAATCTGAGAAACACCTATCTCTTTCCACATCTACCTCAGACTTTCTATGAATGTAGACGATGATATGGGATACGATGCAAGAAGCTCTCAGGCTGTTTTCGGACTCCCGCTAGTTTACAAATCAAAATAGTACTTTCGTGTGAGGCTGTCTGTTCCACCTCATCCTGCACCACAACAAAAAATGCCAAGTAAATGTGACATCTTTGTTAAGTCAGGGACGTTAAGGATAATGGGAAGGAAATTTCCTAGGAAGCACATGTGATGTCAATCTTGAAGAAAGGCTCATCTCTCCAGCTCTCGAGGGACACAATGTTGGGATTACATTTTTGTTGCGCGATTGAACACCTGGCTTCCGAGTGGAAGCCATATTCAGATCCTCTGTCGCAGCGTCCCAATGCCGGCATACGAGTTGGTTTGGTTACTACATTGAGAGACCAGAAAATGGGGATGTACAGGGTGCGGCGAAATTACCCGTACACTGAAAATCAATGCCATTTTGAAGTAAAACATCGCAGATCAATTCTAACTATCAAGTTTATCTACTACAAACATGGCAATTCAAAGCATGCTAACAGTTTTCAAAATGATCCCCCCTCGGCATCCACACAGTCCTTCAGACACTCAACAAACGCTTCGCATGTGGCACGCGGGCACGGTTCATCAACCTCGTCCCACGACTTCTTTAAGAGGCTCCAAATTTGGGTGTCTGGTAGAGCAAAGTTTTTCCTTAAGATGTTCTACACAGAATAATCCATCCGGTTAAAGTCCAGAGAACTGAAGGGCCATTCGTCGTGTGTGATGAAGTCAGGCAGCTGCTCGGCGCACCAGTCCTGGACCACCTTCGCTTTGTGTGCTGGACCATAATCTTGTTGAGAGCACCAGTAGGCTCCTTCAAAGTGGGAGTCGACCCACGGTTGAAAACTTTTTCCAGGATATCCGTGTAAACCGCTGCGTTAATTTTCACGCGAGCTTCGCCGAAAACAAGTGGAGGCTTCTCTGAAGGTCCCTGAGGATGTGACTCCTCTCCAAACCATTACCGATTGAGGCTCATTCGCACTTTCCTGAAGTCGTCCTTTTGCGGTAGCTTCAGCAAGCGAGTCCCCAAAATAGTCTCATTTTGGGAGTTGAAGGCTGGATTCAACGCTAAAGACTTCTTATGCTTTCCCACGACTATCCTCCTCATTGACCATTCGCTTATTCCTACTTCTTTTACCATCTGGCGCATCAATCTCCTGGTATTCGTTCGGATTCTTCTCTCTCGTGTTTCACATTGCTCCGGTTCGTAGCTGTCGTGGGACGCCCTCTTCCTTTTCCATTCTCTTCGGTCTTCAATTCCTTGCAGCGTTTTACTGTATCCTGAACCGTTCTTGGGGCACGGAAAGGATCCTCACAATATCTCTCGTTTGCTTGCCGGCCTTATGACCTTATGAAGTTCGATAATAGCACTTCAATGGTTGGAACCCCTAACCATTTTGTACTTAAGTACATTTGAGTTCAAGAATGTTCAGTCAACATATTATGCGAATGAAGCGGGAACATTTCGTGGAAAAAAACGGAAAAAATTAAAATGTTTAGGTGCACGGGTAATTCTTCCGCACCCTGTAATACTGGAAGGATGCCAGGTCGCCCTGGCACTTTAAGATGAGAAGTACACCATAATATTCTAAATATATGTTCTATATATATCTGAAGCGGATGTCGGGAAACTGACGAGTGATGAGGTATTTTCAAATTCGTCTGGTTTCTGTTCGTGATCAGAGCTGGTAGGCCGAAAGCTGCTAATAGCCGGTGTCATGACTTCCGTACAACGGAATCATGATACTTCAATCAATACTCGGCTCAAGAACCGGCCTGCCGGCCGGCACGAGTGTAAAGCGGCCCGCCCCCAACAGGCCACTGCCGCCACACTGCCCGCCCCCGGAAAACGTATATAAGCAGCCTCCTCCGGGCAGAAGGCGGTCTTGCCTCGTCTCGCAGCAGTCTCCAGCTCCAGCTCCAGCCTCAACCGTCGCCACCGTCGCCTCCGCCACCGTCGCCACCGTCGCCCGCGGCCCGCAGCGAGGAGATTGCGGTGGCCTCCGCCGCCGAGGCAGAGGAGCGGGCGTCCCACAGGACGATCCCACTCCGGCCTGTCAGGGCCACAAGAACTAGGCCGACTGGCCATCAAGACCCAAGAAAGACTACATCAAGAACTCAAGAAAAACTAAGATACAAGAAGGAACTAATCAAGACTAATCGCTCTATCATCTATTCTCTTCCTTAGCCGCACATGTACCACTTGCACAATAAATATGATCGGACAAAGAGACATGGCTTTGAACCACAAAACCGTATTGGACCTTGATGCAGTCCAAACATGGTGCATCGGCCGGGAATCGAACCCGGCCCGCCCGCGTGGCAGGCGAGCATTCTACCACTGAACCACCGATGCTACAATACTACATATATTCTCGGACTTCAAAACAATGAAGCCTTATTCATGAACACAATCAATTCTGAACTAAACCACTTCAAATACTCAGACTTCCACACTAAATACAGTGAAGTCCAACCCAGAAAAAAAACCATAACGGAGCGTATTCATGAAAAAGACTAAAAAACCTAACCCATACTGCAACCAAAATTCTGACGAACATATTAGCCCATTAGGGTCAACACTCACGCATACACGAAACAACCCATGCACATAAATGTGCTATAGCCTCTCTCGTTACAACAATCTTAAAGCAACACAACATCTAACGGCCTCTACGATTGGTTGCGTAAAGCAAAGACTATTATGCTAAATCAATGATCTTGAAAGAGTAATCACACTCTGCAACAATCACGCATTAACACTCTAACGCGCAATATCACTCGAACCTATCGAATATGACTACATCGACGGACGAGACGAACGAAACGAATACGATTTCCTCGAGTCAAAACTCGAAAAATTATTACCTTATTTGGAAAAACACTAAAACTGCTTAAAACAAGCAAACTCCACACCGTTACAGACTCACGGTGGACAATAAACCTCACACTCCAGTCTCACGAGACACCTATTTGGAGTGTCATAATAATATAACTCAGCAGCAATAACCCCCTTTAAATACTTCCAAAACGCAACTTAAAAAAAACTAAAAGCTACACTCTAAAGAAGAGGAACACCTGAATAATAAATACTCTGGAAAAAAAGAGAAAGGAACACCTTTTTAACGACTACATCCAAACGAATTATACTAAAACTAATACCAATACTATATTACAACTAATGATACTAAAGAAAATACTATAACTCACTTCCAATAACGACAGCAACGAAAACAAATCGTTTCTAAAACAACTAAACACCTGGTGACATAACCTCATAAACGAATTTAACATTTCTCCCAAAAGTAAAGGGAAACACACTTTCTCCTTAAAAACTAAAAAACTGCACACGAGTTCGCCAATACGCGCCCTTCAACTTCGACAACGCCATCCACTCCGCCTTCGTACAACTCCAACGTCGTTCAACACCGTGCAACACCGTCCAATATCTACAACGTCAACCACTCTCAACTCTTACACGCCAACTCCAACACCGTTCGACATCTCCACCTCAATAACGTCCGACATCGACTTCCCCGCGTTCCCAGACCAAGAAGAGTGACACAATTATTTTGTAATGTTTCGTTTATTGTAATTCGAAACTGTAATGTCATATTGTATTATTACGTGCTCCCATTTCGTTGTATCCTATCTTTTCGTTGTACTTTATATTCTTCTCTCTCTCAAAACGTAACGAACTAATACTAAAAAACTAAAATCCCTCAAACTGGAGCCAACAAGGCACCAAATGGGCCAACACAATTTGGCCCAGAATTTTTTCTCTTGCTGTCGGGAGTGTCATGACTTCCGTACAACTGAATCATGATACTCCAATCAATACTCGGCTCAAGAACCGGCCTGCCGGCCGGCACGAGTGTAAAGCGGCCCGCCCCCAACAGGTCACTGCCGCCACACTGCCCGCCCCCCGGAAAACGTATATAAGCAGCCTCCTCCGGGCAGAAGGCGGTCTTGTCTCGTCTCGCAGCAGCTCTCCAGCTCCAGCTCCAGCCTCTACCGTCGCCACCGTCGCCTCTGCCACCGTCGCCCGCGGCCCGCAGCGAGGAGATTGCGGTGGCCTCCGCCGCCGAGGCAGAGGAGCGGACGTCCCACAGGACGATCCCACTCCGGCCTGTCAGGGCCACAAGAACTAGGTCGACTACTGGCCATCAAGACCCAAGAAAGACTACATCAAGAACTCAAGAAAAACTAAGATACAAGAAGGAACTAATCAAGACTAGACGCTCTATCATCTATTCTCTCCCTTAGCCGCACATGTACCACTTGCGCAATAAATATGATCGGACAAAGAGACATGGCTTTGAACCACCAAAACCGTATTGGACCTTGATGCAGTCCAAACAGCCGGCCAATGATTGTGCAGTGAATGAGGAATAAGGTGGATGCAGTGCAGTTTGTGCTTCGACTCCTTGGAAAAACAGCCCTTTTGCACTTATCAAAGAAGGCTCGACACGATCAGTCAAAGTTCTTTGTGTGATATCTCACCGATAAACGACGTCGCCAGTATTTATTCCAGACCAGAGTTAAGCGTGGGGTTAAATTTTTACCGAATATTTACAACCCCCTCCCCTCTTTCGGAGCAGATTTAAAACGACCTCCTGTCCCTTTTGCTTTTATTTCTTCCACGCCTTAATTTTTTCAACGAGTTTGTTTTATTGTTGTAACCCTTAATAGGGTCTTCTTTCCAAGTATGCCTTCGGTATTGTAGAGATTGCGCTCAGCTTCGATCACTGAAGAAGACATGTTATGAGCACAGAACAGAATTCTTAAAAGTTTTGAGTACGGAGTGTTCTACGATTCAAAGTAATGGTTTTCTGGTAGCAGCCTTCCAATCAATAGGACCGGTTCAAGTTCTCCCAGAGAATCGTGGACGCAGCACATTTTTCTGCGTGAAGCAGCGCTATCTGCGTCCGAAATTCTACTCTTTGAAATTTCGAGTGTTAGCTGCTAGGACGATGCTCGGAGTGACACGACTCACGCAAGTGAGAGAAGGCCTCCGGAGTTCCGAGCTTCGCCGACGTTCGAAGATCAGAGACGCTGTCGCATGGGCCAAGTCGTCGAAAATTAGGTGGGCCGGCCACGTAATGCGATTCGCAGACACCCGCTGGACGAGAGTCGTCACAGATTGGATTCCGCGGGATGTCAAAAGAACACCAGGACGCCCACCAACGCGTTGGTCGGACTTCTTCGTGAAAGCCCTGAACGACCGATATGACGCTCTTCGTGTCCCTCGAGCGAGGAGGATCCATTGGACCACTCTGGCACGCGACAGGGACGAATGGAGACGCTGCTGGCGCCCGCTCGAGCAAGTCGATGATCAACGGGACGACAGGTGATACAGGTGATACAGCTGCTAATAGTGGCTTAACTGTTTTCTCACAATTTTTTTTTTAAAGTGATCTTCGATTCGATGACGAGGTGGCAATCGAAGGATGGATTTGTTATGGAAATAATTTTTTCCTACCTACATTGCTCCAGAAAACGAAATTGTACCCTAAAAAATGTTATGCCTCGGTTCTTACATATGCAGAAAAAAAATACGAATGGATTTCTGCATCAACGTAGTCAGATTTCTATACAAGCAGGCTCGATCTCTGGTCGATCTTGCGCCGACGCCATTGGAACAACTTTACAAAAATTTTCAAGTTCTTTGACAATTTTTGTGAAGCCGTTCCAACGCCAGTCTTTAGGCTTCTGAAGACGACTGGAGTTCGCAACGTTAGGACTTTTGAAATGAAGATCCATCCAAAAACTCGTGTGGCACAAAAAACGTAACTGATTAACAACTTACAATATCGTAGTTTGGAGAAGAGAGAAGTTGGAGATAGCCCGGTCAGTTTTAGATTTTTGAATTTTCGAAGGACAAAGGAAAAGTGATTTTCGTGGTGCGAACAGTTTTAAAAGAGAGTCTTCATGCGGAGCGGGGGGATCGATTATTGGTCGATTGTCGACAAAAATGTTCGTATTATAGTGATCGTCTTGACTTGAACTCTTCGTCTATGATTGGGCAACTCTGAGCGTTGGCAGACAAAGCAAGATCGAAAATGTTCTGCAACTTCGTTATCCGATGACCGTTGCAGTAAGGAGCCCACATCTTGAACAATCATTATTCGAAGCTGCATCCCTCGGTGGACAGTGCCGTTGTGACCTGGTATCCTTCCTTTGTAAACACGTGGGAATCTATCGAAAAGACTGTGACAGCCGTGTAAGCGCCTTAACCACGTAAATCCTTATTTTTCAACTTATTCATATGTTTTCCATCGCTTAGTGCATTGCTTTAGATCTCCATCTCCTTCTTGGCCTCGACAGTTGACATCAGTTGCTCGAACTCCTATGCTTGAAGAAAGGCTTGAAGTGAACTTCGAGGAAGTAGATTTACAATTTATTACAGCGCTTGCGAGTGATATCCATGGTGACAGTTACACGTAAGAGTGATAGCGAAGAAGAAAGGTAAACACACTACATATTTTACAATTGTACACTGAACTATATAGCTGAGATCAGTGGAAAATCCTGCTGGCTAGGCGAGAAAACCATAAGGAATGGCGATAGAGATCTAACAGAAGAAGGAGCGAATGAAAGAGGATTACTAACGGAGGAATACGAGTGATAAACATTCTAACAATCACTGTCAATGATCAGCGGACAATGGGACCAACCAAGTAGGTCCGTCGTGTATCCATTGGTAATGAGGGGTTTAGCTGGCTATACATATATCGCAATAGAAAACTAACGAGTCTTCGCGGAATGAAAGAACCCTCATTTCAAAATAGTACGAGTTACCGGAATCAGCTGGCGGACCTATCAATACTATTTCTCATTGATGTCAGAGGAAGTCCGCCTTGGACTTCACACCAACAGATGAATTGCTGACGAGAGACCCAGCAGAAAGAAGAGAACGAAGGCGCTAGAAGAGCTGAGCAAAAGGGTAGCATTTTGCAATTTCTCCTCCTCAATACGCTCTTCCTCCAGGCGGCGCTCCAGTTCCAATTTCTTCTCTTCGTGCTCGGCCTCCTCTTTGTGACGACGCTCTGTTTCCTGCTTTTCTCTCTCCTCGCGCTCCAATTTCTTGACTTTTGGACCTGGAAGAGGCGAACTATTTAGCATAGTATTTGCTCCTCGACGAAGGGCAGCTGCGGTGTTTGAATCAAAAATCCAGAAATTTAAGAGGTATCCATTGTAGACAATAAATACGACAAAAGCAATGTGTCATGAGAATGTACAGAGTAATTCTGACAACTAGGTGATGTATATGACAGTTCCTTTCAAGATACCCTACCCTTAAAGCATAACGTGTTCGAACCCATAGAAAAGACTTATGGAAAATGCTTCAAGCGGAAAGGTCTGCAGTTGTTATTTAGCAAACGTTGCAGCATAAAGACCAAACAGACTGACTCTTGTAAGGTGCGTCAGCCACCGGCGGTGGCGTGGTCTTCTCCTTCTTCCCGCCGAGACGCTCCTTCATCTGCTGAACCCACTCCTCCTTTCCACTCGACACCAGCAACACTTTGGAACCGTATCGTTCTTTTGGAGGGGCGGAGCCGATCACTGAAAGTGGTTTAGAGTTCTTAATTGAACAATTGTATTTTTTACTTATTCGGTTTTTGGTTTGGTTTTTGGTGCCACACCACCTCATCTAACTGTACTGACTGGGGCTTGGCCCCGTTAATTGATAACAACCGAGACAATTTACTTGTTATGAAGTTTGTGTTCTGAGAATCATAAAAATTTGATCTTCAATCCTTCCTGTGAAGCGCCACACATTCTGCTTCTACGGGAAGTCGTGAAGGCGATTTGAAATTGTATTTGTCCTATGCATACAATGACTTGCGGTGGTCAATCGATGGGCAAGTTAGTGTTTCATGCTTTCCAGACAAGCCTGGTACCAGTTTTCGCTGAAGGATCGAACGCTTGTTTGGTCTGGGCGGAAAAACCGAGCTAGGAAGCTGGAATCGGGTGTAGCCGGCACCCACTCCGACTGCGCTAAAGACACCCAATAAAGACACTAAAATTTATTCCCACACTCCCAGTTTTAGAAAGCTACATATGCCCACTCTTCCTCCAACACAAGCTCTGGTCTACAATCGTGTCGTTCTCTATAGAGGAAATGGAACTTTCTCAACGGTTCAGTCGTCGGACCACCTCTCCGGAGAATGCAGCAAGGGGTGGACGACAGCCAAGTTTTGCTGCCGTATTTGAAGGGAGCCAAAAACAATGCGAGAAGCTAAAGGGTAGCATAAGTACCGAAACTCACGAATATCGCAGTTCTTTCCACCGTACCCCTCTCTGCAGTCGCAAAAATACGAACTAAATCCGGCGGTTGTTCGACATGTTCCATTATGGAGGCATGGATTCACATCACATGGACCTGAAACATTTGACATTTATTGTGAGACCTCGCGTGTTCTGGAATGAAAATTTGAAGAAGCTTAACAAACATTGGTCCGGTTTTCGGAAAATTAAATTGCTGACGAATCATAAGAACTCTCTAATTTATTAGTTTTAGACTACGGTTAAAATTAAAATGTTTAATTTTGAATGCAAGCAAAAAAAGCTTCAGTACAGCAGCTTTTCGAAAATAGGTGCTTAAGCATGTGACACGTTTTTGAATAACTTGAAAATTGAAGCAATCTACTTTAAAAATTCTCAGAAGCCAAAAAAAGCGACAACCAAAGCAAAGCAGTACTGATTAAAAAGCCAGAAATAACCTTAAAAGAGAAAAATTAAAGCTTACGCTGATCGCAGACCGGACCACCGTATCCCTGCGCACAATAGCACTCGAAACTGGCCTTGCCCTTTTGCACCTTGGCGGTGCATGTGGCACCGTTCTTACACGGACCTTCTGCACACGGGTCGAAGTCTGAAAGTCACACGTTCTAACCATAGGCTACAAACTAATGGTAAGTAAATGGGCTACTTTTCTGAAAGGAATCTGTATAGCACTGGCAACTCATAGGTAAGCTAATATAACAACACTAATTATCATATATTGAACATTTGAAGGTTGCCGACGACCTATAAGCGAGAAATTGATATCCTCGTTTCACGCTGTCGGAAGGGAATTCTATCCTACGTTAAAACTAAATGGAGCACATCAAATATGTGAAAAAGATTTATAATAGAACTCTCTAGGAGTTTCTAATAAATAGCTGGAGCTCCTTCAGTGTCCTTATGTATTAGTCTCTCGAACTCATCAAAATCTTATGGATATGGTTAATAGAATGAAAGCATGTGACCATCTAAAACTTCGAAATAAGCTCACGAATTCTGCTGCCTCATCCGCTCTCAACACAGAGTTTTAGCCATATCACAAAATGGCAGTGACACGAGAACGTAAATTTCGATGGGCACAAATGTTTTTCGGAAAAGCACGGCAATACTAGTGTCTTTCAAAAAACCTGTAGAACTACGGACGCTTTTGATAAAACTTAGAATGCATCTTAAATATAAATATTAGGTTGTCCCATAAGTCCCCGCCGTTTTTTTCAACGATTCACTGCAGATTTCGCCGGCGGTCTCTTGCATAGCGCTGCATAGCTTTCGAAAGAGAATGATTTGCTCTATCAGAGCATGTATTGCTTTTCTTTTTTCATCATGAATTTTGTCAATTTTTAGGTCATTGAAGTGAAAAGTGAAAAGTGAAAAAGTGAAAAAGTAGCTATTTGCGCACTTGTTCTCTCCGCTTAGGTTTATATTTTTTCCGCAGTTTTTTACAGCACCTGGAAGACAATGTTTTGTACTACAAGAATATGTGTTGGTCCTATTTTCTCACTTGCCCTTTATTGATTTTTAGGCCATCAAATTGGGAATTCCGGCATTCCCGTCCGAATTTTTACCAAAACTCCGGTTCTGTGGCTGGACATTTTTGCTTGATGTTATATGTCGGTTGGAAGAGGATGACTTGCTCAGTAAGAATTTGTGTCGCGTTTATTGGTCCACGCTGATTTCTGTCGAATATCAACAACTGAAGAAGGAGAAGGAGTTGCTGGTGAAGACGATTTTTCTCTTTTTGGCATTTTGTTGATATTCAAAAGAAATCAATAAACGCGACACATATTCTTATAGAGTAAGACATTCTCTTTCGAAAGACACCAACACCAACCCAAAAAGTTTAACCACAGAGCAGGAGCCGTCGGCAAAAATAACCATCCTCCTTCGGAGGTCCCAATTTGATACCTAAAAATCAATAAAGGACAAATGAGGAAATAGCACTAATACATATTCGTGTAGCACCGAAGATTATCTTCCAAATTCTATAAAAAAACTGCGCAAAAAATTACAAACCTAAGCGGAGGGAACAAGTGCGCAAATGGCTACTTTTTCACTTTTTCACTTTCTGCTTCAACGACCTAAAAATTGACAAAATTCATGATGAGAAAAGAAATGCAATACATGCTCTGATAGAGCAAATCATTCTCTTTCGAAAGCCATGCAGCGCTATGCAGTAGACCGCCGGCGGATTCTGCAGTGAATCGTTGAAAAAAAAAACGGCGAAGACTTATGGACAACCTAATATAATATAATAAAAGACGTGAACAGTTTAATTTCTTGTCGTAGTAAACTAGGGAACAAACTACGAAAATCTCACCGATTTTTTCGCCGCAATCTGTTCCAGTGTAATCCTTTTCACACTTGCAGTAGTGCGTGTTCTTCTTCCAGACGAATATGCAAGTAGCGTTGTTCTTGCATGGATTGGACACAGCACAGATGTCGGTGAGGTTTGGCTCTGTAAAAACTGAAATCTTGGTTTGAAAGGGACTGGAATTGAGATGGATGGGATTGAGAATTGACTAACATTGGGCAAGAAAGATTCAGTAGCGGTTGAAATCCGGTTATCCACCTTTTCACGAAAGCGAATTAGGTGAGAAGTCGATTAAGTTGAATTGGATGGTGGAGAGGGATCCATTAATGTTTACTGATCGCCATCGGAAATTAACTTGGCTTTGCAGCACCTGTACGGTGGCGAGTGGGCCTTATTGCACGTAGCACAAAAAAGGTCACTTCAGATGAACAAAGGTGTGGTCTATCCACTTTCAGGTAGACACTCTTCTTTCTGGTATTTATTTTTACAAGTTCTAAATGGTCAGCTATTCATGCATGCGATAGGGATCGTCATAGCAAAACAATGCTTTGCCTAGGACTTTTGGTTATGTAGCTGTGCAGCTGAAGGAGGCGTTGGCTGCCACGTGCACCCAGAGTCGAGAGTCCATTGATCATGAGCCGGCGACTTTGTACCACACTTGTCTGGGAAGGATAAGTCACTGACATCATAGTTTCACCACTCCAAGCCATTTTTAGGCTCATTACTTGTCCAAGTTGCACAAGATATCCCAGATGAAGTAAGCCCAGTGGCGATGACACAAAGTGATTATCTAATGCCGACAATTACCCTTTATTCTCTATTACAGTGGTGCGTACCTAAAATAGATATCAATACATACATGTCCAGTTCCAAGAAGAAAGAAATTTAAAATCTATAGTAGATTGCAGAGCGAAAGAGAGAGGGAGCCAAACCTGCTTATGGTACGAGCGGAGCAATAATTTTTCAAAGAAGATACGTGACACAGAACAGAACGAGAAATACAACAAATAGCCTCTAAAACTTTCTTCTTCGATCTCAGGAGGGGTGATGTCCGTTTCTCCAGTAAAGTTTGAATTTTTGAAATTTTCTCGTTTGTCTAGATGTGAACTTGTTTTCTCATGGTATTAAATGTTGACAAAACCGAATGTTAGAGTTTATTCTAGATGTGATTGTCAACGACCTCTCCATATGCAATACAAATTTGTACATTCCTGACTGATATTCTAGTGGCCTTACCACCATTACCGGCTTTCAGGGTTTCCCTCGCAACTTCAAAATTACCTCATGATCACCAATGAAGCATGAACCAACCCCATGGCATCAAACCACAATAATCTCGCTTGAATTTTTCAGCTTGAATTTTTTGGAGATAAACGGTGAACTTCACAAGCTGCGACTGGCTTAAAATGCTCTGCTCCCAGTGGAGCTAGGTCTGAACTTGTAAGCTGGCTTTAATAATGTAACGAGTCCTACACACTACATACACCATATGTAAGAAAAGGAGTCCGCCGCGTAAAAAAGGAGGCCTAGTTAAAACGCGTTCAAGGATTCGATTAAAAAAAGCCAACAATTCAAGAACGACGATAATGAGGTCCCAATCCAGTTCCGACTGCAGGCGCGATGCTCTTTGCCCGAGAAACTTATCTTCACCACACTCGTATCTTTCCTGAAAGCTCCATTCTCTCTTATGCTCCTTTTCCGTCTTCTCATGACGAACATTTCTTCCGAATGCGGATCTTAAAAGCTTTTCTACGTAGAGCAGCTTTGAAAGGAATCAATTTGATGATATCAATGTGATTACTTCAGACCAGACAATTTTTGAACATTTGAATTGCTTTTAACCCAGAAAAAGAAAACCAAGCTGCTGCTCAACGAAAATAAAAATATTGCTGAATGCGCTCCTCCTTCACGCTGCAATGTCTACTTGTTTTACAATGTAGATGCTGTTTACGAAGTTGCACGGAAAGCTGCACTAAAGCTTAAACGGCAACAAAAAGGCATGCAATTATGCATGTGTACCTCAACAGAAGCAGCATTCAGAAGCAGCACTCTGGCAGCAAACACCGGCTGCCACTACTTTTCATGAGGATATCACCCGCGGATCCTCAGACGCGCAAAAGTACTGCATCCACATGCATTACAGTTTGAAAACAGAAAGTACCCGACGTGTCCCACATAGCATAGAAGGACCTCCCCTGCGGTCTCCGTCTTGTGGAGTTCCTTCGTTCTGATAACGCGTTCTTTGGTTATACATATTACATAGGTTGCAAAAACGTTCTGTCAGTTTTTGTGACTTAAATTGACTGACGCGGACGTGAATTCGACATGTTGTTTCACTGGCATACTTAGTACCGCTTCGAAGGTATCCGCATACCCGACAAAAACACTCGATTAGGGCCAGATTTGATGATTACACTGCATGACCATGATTTTTAATCTAAGATTCGTTCAACTTCTACGATCCTTGAAACGTGAGAGTACGGGTCGTCATGCAGGAAGTGTTGAATCACTGCCATCCATAAGCTTCAGAATAACAACTCCAACTTAGCATAAATTTCCTACATATTGACAGAGCGGATTGACTGATAGTGGTTTGTCTTGACTAAAAAAGGCTTTTGATCTCCAGATCGCTTCGGATGACTTCCAGATTTGCAAGACAGGCTTAAAAAGGTCCCTAGAGGATAATTGATAGGTGAGCACAAAACAGAGTAGTTGAACCTAATTAAAAGTGTCCGTTCTCTGCATAAAATCGCAAATTAAAGCAGAAGTACTTCCTCGGAAATCGTTCTGACAAGAGAGATGGACCTCCACCGTTCGCGCGTGTCGACAGTCGAGCGAATGTGAGGCAATGTGGCAGCGAACGTTGTTCAGTTTCAAGTTCCATGAAGTGGTATGGCATGCCAACTCTTTAAAAACTAACGTCTTTGGTCAACTAACGACAGCTGATCGCTGTTCACGTCTGTCTTTCATTAACTCTGATTAACCATTGTGGGTCACTCAGACCCTTATTTGTATTCCAACCACCCTTATCCTCCAAAAATCACCAGAATCTAGCAGCAAGAAATTCTTGGCTTCTCGGCGATTCTCCTTCTTGTATTTGCCTACCTAGACTTCCTAACAAGCCATAGCTCATAAAGTTCGGATGTGTGCCTCAAAAAATTGCCTAATTAATCCAAAGATGCAAACGATTCATCGAAAACACATGGATTGGAAAGAGCAATCTTTCTACTTTCTCAATAGTGCAGAACAATTTGTGCATGTCATAACGATGTTTTTTGAATGTTGCGTTCGATGAAATGGCGCCGGTGGTGTAATGGCGTAGAGCATTCCCACCCGGTTAGATGGAGTCCCGCCTGCCGCTAGAAGTTTTGATTGCAACAAAACATCGTTATGACAGATTAAAACCTCGATACCAGCCACTTGAGGCTTAAGGAAACTGACTTGAATTTTGTGCAAGATTGTGGATTAAAATTTAGTACGTATTTATATAATAAATGCTCGAAACTGACAGAACCTTCATTACAACCTAAATAATTTCAATATTAAATAATTTCGTTTCAGTAGCAATGAAAGCCCACACAAGCATTTGCATTCAAATAAAGCACCAGCTAAGCAACGCAACTTGCATGTCGCACGAGTGCATGGTGCAATCTTTTCCTAAAAGAACGAAAATTTTGGCACTCTTCTACTTTCGATGTAGTCTCGTTGAAAACATTTCTGCAGCCAAAAGTGTTCTACATCACCGAAATAACTCAAACTGCTGGCAGAAAGTCTTTCGCGGTACTACCTTAATTTATTCTTCTTCTATTTTGAAAAGTGCAGCATCGAAGATAAATTCGTTTTCAACAGTAATAAAATAAATATGATAGAAAACAAGGATGTTGTGTTAAACGTACTGTAGAGATCTTCGAGTTTCTCCTTCATCTTGTGCTTATCTCCGCCGTGCCATGGATGCCTCGCTAAATTAAGAGCAATGTAAGGCATATGTAGGAGCAGAAAGCATTGAAAATATTGGATTAAAGGATAAAGGATTTAAAATTTTAGTTCACTAATATAAACCAACAAATAGCAAATAAGTCAGCAAATAATTATTAAGAGATCATGTGCAATGCGCTGGCAACAGTAAAGCCACAGTAAAGTGCTCTCAATCCAAGCATGATATCCCTTAAAGAATGCCGAGCTTACGGTCTTTCTTCGTTGGGTTCTCGCAGGTGACGAGACAGGTCTGCTCGTCTTGGAAGATGTTCTCGCTCTCTCCGGTGCAGCCATCGTACCAAAAAGGTATGCAGCGCTAGAAGCAGACCTGTGTGAAAAGCAGGAAGACAACATGGCCCATGGAGTCATGAAGGGATGAGCCGATGAAAGCTTCTTTCAGGCAAATGAAGAATGATTTGAAAAGGTTGGATGGATTTTCATGGAGAAAAGTTGGCAATAAACCAAACCCGTAGAAAAAAAGTTGGTGGTTCAGTCAGAACTGTTGTCTATTTCATTACGCGCTACGCTTGAGAAGCTACCTTTTCGTGTGTACAACTCCTACGGTTAGAGCACTGCTGCGAGGTCCCGCTCATAATTTTTTCTTCTTCACAAGAGCGCCAATTCCAGTTATTTTCCTCGGGCGTGTGTACCTTTCCCGTCGCAAATTTGAAGATCCCTATTTTATGCAGATACCACTCACCTTCACGTTCTTGTCAAAGAAGTACTGCTGTCGCCACCTTCCGCCGTTGCATTGATCCTTATAGTGACGGTCAAAGTCCTCCAGACAAGCTCCTAAACATAGCAGTTGGATCAGCTCGTATTTGAATCCTTTCACAGTCGATCTTCTAGGGTCGGCTTCTGAGCTCTGTCAGCATAGCATAGTTGAACGCAAGGTTTGCGAAGTTTTAGGTTTTCTTCGTGTAAACCTAAAAGTTCGCAAAGACTGTAGGATTCCAAGAACAGCACAAAGAACAGAATGCACCGGCTGATACTGGTGAGGCGTGTTTCAGCAAAGGAGACGCTCTTCAGAACCTGAGTAGACCGTTTTGCAGGTACCGGAAAGAGGTGCTACGCACGCAACGTATCCTGTATAAGGATAAGGGATGAAGGTCAGTGTTAGTCAATCCCTTTGCGAGCGCGCCACAAATTCTACCTCAACGGGGTGTCTAGGATGCAACTGCAACTTCCACGCGTGGTGTATCCCCCATACCATCCAGTATTCTTTGCCGTTTCGGAGTAGTTCCGGAGAATACAGGAAGATAAGCTTCAAGTTGGACGTTCTTGACACCTGGCATTGTTGCTACCACATGACTATTTTTCAAGCTTAACCTCCAAGTTTGTTATAAAACTACTTATTACTACGACCGAAGTTTCCACTAAGTCGTCTTCTATTAGGTGGGAGGGGGGGGGGGGGAGGGGGGAGGCAAAAGTAATGAGACAAATTGAAAAAATCTTTATCTCTCGAATAACCCAATTATAACTCAACGATGGTTATGTTTGCGATTAAGGTCAATGACTTGCTGCCATCGCTCAGAAAACTTCCTGGTCCCATCTTTCCAGAACTGCTTGGGCCTGGTGTTGATCAATTGCTCGATATGGTTCTCAAGGACTGTTTGGGTTCTTGTGTCCCTTCCGACCACGAGGTCCTGTAGGCTCACGAAGTAGTGGTAGTTCCATGGAGAGATGCTCGGCGAATACGGTGGGGGAGGCATGTGAACGTAGCCCACCTGAGCAAGCTTATTCGTGGTCACTTTCGCCCGATGGGGTGCGGCGTTGTCGAAGAAGAGGATCTTCTTGAAGCGCTGCGACTGAATAAGTTCGAGTCGCAGGTCCATCTCTTTTATTCCGTTTACCATGGCCTTGGAGTCCATCGCTTTTGGTAAACAGCTTGCAGTTTACTGGTCCATGGGCGCAGACCCAAAAGCTCTGAAGGTGCTTCTCACCATGAACGTCTCGCCAAACGAAGGTCGGTAACGGGTCACCGGGCCTCACCCAGTTTCGCTGCTTGGCAGGGTTAAGGTAGGAGACGTACTTCTCATCTTGCGTGACTATTGACTACGGGCTGCTCGGGGTTGGGAATTGGGTGAGATTTGCGCGACACAGGTCGCCTGGTCAGACTGAGGTTTCGGCATGAGACAGACTGAGGTTTTGGCATGCTTCTGGAAAGCGCTGAAGTGGCAACTTGTCAGGTGGCCTTCAGTAAGTAACATACAAGCATACAAATACGATACGCACGAAATCAGACTCCAGGCACGAGGTATATGGACACGGCATGGAGAGTCTCATTTTGCCCCCCCCCCCATATAAGGCCGATATTCCGCCAGCGCTGGAACACAGAAATCCATTCATAAACAAGAGAAACGAGTGCATCCCAATTGCGAAAGAATTCTTGCCTTTATTCCATTGTGCCAACTGTGAGGGCATTGCATATACTGATGTGCTCATTTTTCGACATCCGGCGCAGTGTGCAGTAGAATTGACCGCCAAAGTGCTTCTCACTTGCTCCATGGTGGCCAGTTAAACCGGTCTTCCTGCGCTAGTGGAATATCGGTAGGTCAACTCACTAGATTTGGGTTCTCTGCCTGACTCCCTTGGGTACTAACCACAGGGGGACACGATGTTTCTGACAAAATCAACATCACAGACGCGAATATTTCGAGCTTCTTTCAGGGCTTGAAATAATTTACATATATAATAATACTTATAATTTACAAGGTTCGTCTGAAGGAAGGTGGCGATCGAACCATAAAAGTTATCATCTTGGTTCTTCAAATTATTAAAATGTATTTGAAGAAAACGAGTTAGTCGAAACGTCGGCCATAAAGGATAAAGGATAAAGGATGGCGTTATTCAATCCCTTTTGGGATGCGCCAGCGCATTCTATTTCTACGGGATGTCGTGGAGGCGAGTTGAATGCGTATTTGGCCATACAATGAGTTGCGGTGGCCAGCCGATGAACAAGTCAGCGCTTTATCCTTCCCAGACAAGTCTGGTACCAATTCACCGACCCCTGAACTCGGATGAAAGGCTCGGTTGGCCTGGGCGGAAAATCCGAACCAGGAATCTGATATCGGGTGACTGCGCTCCACGTCGGCCATAGTAATAAATGATTTTATGGAAAGCAGAGAATCATAGTCAAGTACAAGGAGATACGTTTCGGCAATATCTAGCGGATCAGAAGCCATTTCGCTGGTTGGATCCCGCTTTGCGGTAAATGTCGGTAAATATCATGTAGGCTGAAGCCGGAAAGTGGAAAATTCTATCAATAAGAATTGCAGGTGTGATGGCAAGTGAAAGATATGTTCCTTCCACATTTACTAGACACTGAAAACTATGTAAAAGCTAATCAATCGCTAGCACAAATTATTTAAAAGGAAGGGTTTATATTTAGAAAACGCAGAATTCCAAAGCTCTGATGAACCGCGTATTGTTAAAAAGCCTCCGTCAGGCAAGAAAGATCTTGTACTACACAACGTTCTTCCCTTCACATTTCTTTCCAACACAGAAGAAAGTGTTTCAGAGTGATCTAAACGTTTTTCCCTACTACCTTCGCGGGGACGTGCTCTCGATTTCAATTTCGATTAGATAAGATTACATCTCAAAACCAGTGGCGTAATGTTCTAAATACTATGATGCTTGTCCGCCTGTGTTGTTAGAATGTGTATGTAGTTGGTTAACGCGCAGACACGTCCGGCGAACATAAATTCTCACTGACATAAAAGAACAAAGCGTTCCCCATGGAGAACGAAGGGGAGCGAGTTTGTTTTATGGGCTCAGACTTCCTCTTTGAACTCCTTTTAAAGGAATCTGGTTGGTGGAAAAACCTCTGCTGGCATTGATTTCCCCAATTTAACCTATGTGCATGCGCCTACTTTATTTTCTCGTTAGCCATTTAGGTGCATCCTTTTGCTACAAAAGATATTCTCTACATTCTCACTTCGAAACTTGACTAAAAAGTTTAAGGTGAACGAGAATCTACACTAAGGCGATTATTCATAGATACCGTCTACTAATTGATAACAAAAACACTGAAATATGAAACCGATAAGTAATAGGAAGTTAACGCCGCTTTTATCAAATTTAATAATCCCATGTCGTTGAAAGCTTTTGGTATGACATTTTAGATCGCTAGAAAAAGGATAATTTCTTTACCTGGTTTCTAGATATATTCAATGAACTGTCAAGTTGAAAAAATATTTTTCCGACATTCCCTCCTTTCGCATCTCTGTCAGAGTTCCAAGAAGCTACAGAAGCTGAAATACCAGACACGACTCGGGGGATTAATTTCCTGGTTTTTTACTCGTTCATCGAATGCCTCCGCAAGCCATTGTATGGGCCAAAGTGCGATCAAATTGCCGTTCGCGGTAGTACCCCGTAAAAGGCAAATGCGTGGGTCATCCCATAAAGTGATTGACTAATGCCGCCCTTCATTTCTTTTTATTTTATGGATACGGCGTCTAGGTGGGTGGACAGCCGACTGAACTGCTCGCGAACGGGATTCCATAGGGAAATTTCGCCTCAGAGACGCAGCTCGTTCTGGTGGCGCAACTGTGCTTGATGAAGGTGGTGCAATGGAACTGGTAATTCATTAAGGATAAACGACGGCGTTAATCGATCCCCTTTAAGATGCTCCACCCACTCTACTTCTGCGGGATGTCCTGGGTGTATTGCGTATTTGGCTCTGCAATGACTTGCAGTGGCCAGCCGATGTACAATTCAGTGCTCGATCCTTCCCAGATGACTCTAATACCAATTCACCGAATCCGGAGAGATGAAAGGATTCTTTGGTCTGAAGCTCGAACCAGGGACCGGAGGCACGCGAGAGTGTGCACATCCTCCGACTAGGTTCCACCCGCTCATCCAAAGGATACTACACTTTTTCGATTTGTAAAACAAAAAATTTGTCCAGATTCGTGGTCAGCTCATACTCTGTAGCCCAATAACTACGCTTATGTGCCCACTATCTCAAAGCTGTTGCTGCTTCGGCTTAATTATCTTCAATAATTTCTTGAGGTACACCGCTCATGCGATCGCCATTCGTTTTGGTCAAGGTATGACTCACGCCACGCCTGCGACGACATGGAGTTCCTGAAGAGCTCATAGAGTGGGTGCGAATCCTCTACTCTTGCCAAAAGAGTAGAGTTCAAGCTGCAGCCGGAACCTCGATGGAGTTCCCCATCTCTGTCGGGGTACACCAGGGTTCTGCGCTTCCCCACTCCTCTTTGCTGTCGTCACGGACGCCATTACACGAGATCTTCAGAAGCCAGTCCCTTGGACACTGCTTTATGCTGATGACGTAATGCTCGCTAGCGAAAATAAAGGTGAACTCGAGCGAGAGGTGCAAGCTTGGTGTGATCGCTTGGAGCGGTTTGGACTCAAATTGAACGTGAAGAAGACCGAATATCTAACGACGGACGTTACTGAGTCCAGCTCCATCAAGGTTAACGGCATCGAGCTCCCACGCACTTCGGTCTTTAAGTACCTGGGATCAGCAGTCACGTCTGACGGCAAACTGATGATTGAAGTGAATTCACGCGTGAGTGCAGCTTGGTCCAAGTGGCGCTCGTCGACTGGGGTGCTCTGCGATAGGAAGATACCGGAGCGCTTGAAGTCGAAGATATACAGAGCAGTCGTCCGGCCAGTAGCGATGTACGGCGCTGAGTGTTGGTCTGCGACCAGGGAAGTTGAAACGCGCCTCAGCGTCTGATTACGAAGATGCTGTGCTGGACGGCTGGAGCCACGTGCATGACCGCATCCGAAATGATGTCATTCGGCAGAAGTTCGGAGTCGCGCCGATAGCGGACAAGATGCGCGAAGCTCGCTTACGATGGTACGGCCACGTTCTGCGCGGAGAAGAAGACAGCGTCCGCAAGATAGGCCTTAAGTTCGAGGTGGTAGGAAAGCGGGCTAGAGGGCGTCCGAAGCAGCGCTGGTCTGACACGTTACATATGGACTTGAAGGTTGCTGGCGTCCACCCTGATCTAGCGCTGGATCGGGAGAGGTGGCGTCATGACACCAGAATAGCGGACCCCGCTACGAAGCGGGACAGACGCTGAAGAAGAAGAAGAAGAAGAAGAAGAAGAAGAAGAAGAAGAAGAAGAAGAAGAAGAAGAAGAAGAATGACTCACGCCAGCTTAGCATATTTCCATCTATGAGAAGGGATTTCACCTTTTGAAGTAATTTGTGATGCTTTATTAATGACTTTCAATAAGTCAACGTAAATCATACTTATCGAACTCTTTTGGCTGAGTGCGTAATTTCAGTCAAATAGGGTGTCGACAAAGTTTGTCGTCGTTAATGGATATGACATGAGCCACGTCTCCTCTCGGAATAGCGTGGAACCTGCCGACGTGAGTTAATCGCTCGTTCTGATGCGATCAGAGCAAGTTCAATGTTCCCTATTTAACTGTCTTATGAAACTGGAAAACATTGTTTTAGATGTGGATTGCTAGTGATTGAAATAAAATGGCCTCATCAACCCAGCGATCAATCGGAGCTCTGGACTCAAGAAGTTCTTAAAGTTGTTGTGTTAATGCCACATCAGCTTCGCGAGCAGAGCTTCTATTCCTTTGTCATAAACATAGAATTCTGAACACACAGCCTAAAGACGTCAACTCTACATCTGATTTAAGTTCAGAATTCAATATTTACGAAGAGATAAAGGCCTTGTTCGCGAAGCTTATGTGTGCTTAACACAGAAACTTTAAGAACTTCAAGAGTCCTGACCGTGAGTTCCGATTCATCGCTGGAGTGATGAGGGTCCCTCAGATTACCATGGAATTCGATTTTCTTTTAAGATATAAGGTTCGCGAAAGGACGTAACTTTCAAAGGGTCTCAAGCTCAAATACTATCATGTTCATAAATACAAAAAGGAGAATGTACTGCGAAAGAAAAGTGCCGCTCACGTGATTCTTCATAAAGGTGAGACTAAAAAGGATAAGGGACAATCGTAGTCGTTAATCGATCCCTTTTTGGATGCACCATGCATTCTACTTCTACGGGAAGCCGTGAAGGCAATTTGAATCCGTATTTACACCTATATATACATATTCGATGCTCGAAGTCAGTATTTGTTGTCGACGTTTACGCCAGAAATTTTGTAGACAATCTTCAAAGCAACAAAAAGAATTCTGATAATGGAGCTATATTAAATGATTCGTGTATTATCAATAAACAATTGTCTGCAAAACAGTTAATTACTGAAGAGCAAACCTTTTGCACGTTGTTTCATCTCTAAGTTTAAGCACCGAGAACGAACAAGCCAGCAAGATGTTATTCACTCTCAGGGAGAGAAATAGATTACGCTTCAGACATTCGCTTTGATCTCAGTAGCATCAGTCAAGTAGTGCCACGAAAATCCAGCACAAAGGATGCAAGGTTCGAATGCGTCCAAAAGAGGCTGATACTCACTTGATTTGTACATGGGCTGCGACTCGCA
This sequence comes from Heligmosomoides polygyrus polygyrus, assembly GCA_947396885.1. Taxonomy (NCBI): domain Eukaryota; kingdom Metazoa; phylum Nematoda; class Chromadorea; order Rhabditida; family Heligmosomidae; genus Heligmosomoides; species Heligmosomoides polygyrus. The sequence goes on along the minus strand of OX377204.1, from coordinate 69,385,318 downwards.
CAACCACTGGCAGGTGAGGGAGTCCTCGAACATGTTGCGCGAATCCGACCTGCAGCCGTCGTACCAGAACTGTCGGCACGTCAGCGAGGCGTGGTCGAAGTAGAAACGCTGTTGCCAGTGACCTGAAGAACGGTGAGCTCGAAATGAACTAGTGCTCCAAATCCACAAAAACGCCGCTATCATAGCGATTCACCTCACGACACCTAGGCTCTATGGTACCTGTGGCTAACCTTGATTCGAATACGTGATGCAGATTCACATCATTCTTTTTCGTAGACTACCCCTACTCGTAAAGCTTTGTATATTAAGATTTTGACAGCTATATCACCACTACAAGGCTTCCACCTATTCAAGCTACCCGCCTTTGAGCCAAGAATCTAGATGAAAAATGAAATGCAGGGTCTACACCAAGTGACGTTTCTGGAGCGATGTGCATATTACTAGGCCGGGTGGAAAGTTACTCCACTTTGATGTTAGAAATCTCCTTTCCTTTCTGAATAAATATGCAAATTGTGTGTCATAACATATATTGAGGTAAATGCAGTAACATTTCGAAAGTTACACATAAAATGTGTAAAATGTTATCTAAAAGTTAAGGTTTCAAGCCCATTTTCCTGACATAAAGAAATTACATACAACAATTGTGCCATGCCGCTTTGTGGCTGAACTCTCGGAAAGGATTTTCTATAACCTGAGCAATATTTCGGTGCCGCACTGGGGGAGAGTTGCCTAAGAAAACTGAAGTGTAGTGCTCATATGATGCACTTTAAACTAGGTATACATAATCTTGGGCGGATTGGAAGCATTACTCAGCACAGATGATTCGGTTTTAATTTCTTTTTTAAAGTTGCAAACGAATAAGCCTTAGCTCCTGCATAAAAAATGGTTTCACTCGCATTCAGAAATATGGAAAAGTGAATCGAATGACTTTTATTTGCTTATTTATTTAGTCTGCCAACACATAACTTGGTGGTGCATGAGGAGCAGGGATGTGCGGAATTTCCGTTTCCGCGTTCCGAATTCCGGTTTCCGGCCATTTTAGGTTCTTCCGTTCCGTTCCGTGTTCCGCCTGTTTTTGGGCCGGAAGGCGGAAACGGAAATGGGCACTGTTCCACACTGTTTTCTATTGAACACAATCAGCTTATCAATAAAAAGAGTTCTCCTTCAATTATGAGAAAAGTACTGTTTGATAACTCCAGTATTAATATTTTTGAAATTGGTTAAGCTACCAAAAAAACGCTCAAAATGGCAACGGCTGGGTGCAGGGCAAAAATAGTGTGCCACAAAGGCTACGCATGCATTGTATGCAAAGAAAATGCATTCAACATTTGAATGAGCATAAAATTCTTGATGCGTTAGTTACAAATTGCCACAGAAACTTTGTAAGCATATAGCGCAGTATCACGAAACAAAGGGTTCAGTGAAGGTTGTCGCATGCGGTTGTCTGCTCCAAGATTACATCAGTGTTCCTGACCAAAGGTGCAAATTTCAATTTCGTTAGGTGTGATACTCACCCATAAAGAGTTATGCTATTCATTTTTTAATGAAGCATCACGAATATCTACCATGAGCTGTTATTTTGATTGACTATGGCGACTTATTGAATTCTGACACAAAACAATTGCTTCGAGAACCACCTTGGAACTGTCCAGCTGTGTCACCTTGGGCGTAGGGTTTCTAGGCTGGCACAGACTGAATGTTCCTGTGGAAGTGTGGACCCACCTTGACTAGTCAGTCATCCAGTTATCATCTTAGATCCTAGAATGAATTCTGAGTGCTGGTGTTGGTGATTACAATGTAACTGCTAATCTTGATCATTCAAATATCTATGCAGTCACCACGTCGTCCGTGACGCCACAGGTTTCTAAAAATGTTGAGAGGAATCTCTTTCCTGGTCGGAAAATGATCTAGGTGGCTAACTCCAGTTTTAGACCTTACCCAGTCGGTTTTTTAATGCGGGTCTGTGAGTAACCTCAAGTGGGTTGAGTCGGTTAGGTCTACCGTTGAAAAATATCAGCATTAAAAAAGTCAGCGAAAAACCCGTCGCAAGAACGAGATATAGAAAGACTGCATGCTAAAATAGTGAGATATAGTGTAATAAGCCCTTGAATTTGCTTTCGTTTATTGCTCGGCCATAGATAAAAGATTGTTATAGCAATATTATGAATTCCTGCTTCGTTATGTTATGTTATGATGAGGATGAGCATTAATATGTGGAAGATTCTACTGCTCGCCAAGTTCTGAGCAGGAAAAGTGCGATAGAAGCCGCTTCTGACGCCGTGTCAGATGCATTTTTGAAAAAATGGCGAACATGTGTCATTTCCGCATCCGCGTTCCGTATTCCGGTTTCCGGCATTTTTTGAGCGTTTCCGTTCCGTGTTTCGTCTTCCGCTTTTTACAAAAAAAAAAAATCCGCACATCCCTGATGAGGAGTAGGACGAAAAGCTAACATTAATTCGCTTGTAGGCTCTCATAACGACGTTTCGTTACGATCAAAAGTGTGGCAACAGGCGGAACTCGAACCCACATCTCCTGCTGAGCGGACAGGAGCGCTGTACGTCTTTGCACCACCATCGCTGTTTGATCGAACGCAACCTCCACACCTCGAGGGACCAATCGGCACTCACCCGTATATCGGGATGAGCCGGCCGCTGATAGTAGCATGGAACCGGTTAAGCTAAAGGCCTCGATCCAACAGCACCGGTGGTGTAATGGCGAAAAGCATCCCGGCCGAATAGCAGGAGGTGATGGTTCGAGTCCCGCCTGGCGCGAGAGATGTGATCGCAACAAAACATCGTTATGAAAGCTTACAAAATCTCGAAGTCTGCCACTTCAGGCTTAAAGCGGCTTTCACACTGCCGTTGCTGCTGTTGCAGCAACGAGCAACGAAAAAGGGGTGGAGTTCGATGCTTGCTGCAGCCGCAACGTGGTGAGATAAGAAAATGGGATAAGACCTGTGATATCCTCCGTTGACGAGCATCAGCAACAAGGAATGGTGGCGATCATTCCACGTTGCTGAGGCCGCGCAACCGCTGTGCAACCGATGCCGGTGTTGCTGATGCAGGGTTGCGGTAACATAGGTGTGAAAGCCCCCCTCGTTGCTGCTGTTGCTCCTCTGCGTCTTTGCGGTATGCTTCACCATTACGGCATCGGTTGCGCAGCAGCAACAACGGCAGTGTGAAAGCTGCATAAAGAAAATGAGCTGAATTATTAATTGGCTGGTTGGAGAAACAAAACATAAATAAGGCAAAAAAGTAGACGAAAGGAGTGATCGAAACTAGAGAGGGAAAGGACAGGATAGGAGAGATGGGTGTGCTCAACAGGAACAAATCTTTGAGCGATCAGATCGAGCAATTTCAGTGAAGCAGATGTGTTGCTGAGCACGTTGCTTACGATACAACGAGCAACGAGGATTGGGCTACAGCAACGATCGAGCGGACTGTGGACAGCTACCCCAGGCGCTTCCATGACTGGAGATTGTAAGCTGGCACCTGCTCGCAAATTTCAAATTTCAAATAAGAAGTGTAAAACAAATTATTCTACATGGATTTTGCCTGTGTTCGGTGAGAATTCCAGCCAACTCAATGTGCACAAACTCTTTACCCTAAAGTACATGAAGGTGCACCAAGAAACAGTAGAGTAGGAAGAAAATAACAGTAGGAGAGTTCGAATACGATGACAGAGCGAGCGGTATAAGGTATGCCGCGGACCGTGTGACATGCTCTGTTTAAAGAGAGACTGCCGGACCCAATGACTGCTTGAGCATATTCCCTTTAGTTGAAGAAATGGCAAAAATTCCACCCATCTATCTGTAGAGAGTGGATTAGAAAGCGTTTCAGAGGAACAAAGAGATTCGAAAAACAAACTCCAGAGAGATTGCTGGGTACTGGACAACAACACAAGCTCCTCATGATTTTATTTACTCATTTATTTAAACTACGCCGAGGGCGGATCCCATATGTGAGATAATAGAACAAACATAATAGACAGTCAGATTTTGACTTTTTTAAATAAAAAAATCAATCAGGATCTCACCTGCTTCATGACCATCAAAGAGTATCACTTTTTCATCATTCTCGTTAGCCACGACAAACAACAGTTAAGTGGTAGGATCCACTATACTCGGATGAAAATCAGAGAGTGCAGGAGAACAATCGCTTTTTGGAGTCCTTGTCGAGGAGCTGTTCAAAGAGATGACCAGCTCCAGGCAGTGATAGAAATCACGCTTTTACAGGGTGAACCATAATAACGTGGACAAGATTTTTTTTAATCATAATTATAAAACAGCCAACAAAACGTCAACTAAATTACAACAATACAAACATTAGGGCACATCATGTTTAAGTGGTTTCAAAGTGGCCTCCCTTGGAGCGGATGATGCAGAGGGCCAAACGTTTCGCGAATTTTTCGGCGATGGGCGCAGGTCCTACCTGGGAACAGATTCTGTTCACGGATGAGAAGCTGTTCACCGTGGAGCAGGCGCACAATCGCCAATATGGTAGGATGTGGTCTACAGAGGCTCCAAGCACCTCTGCTATCATCCAAAACCACTTGAGCATGACGTGTCCTAATGTCTGTATTGTTGTAATTTAGTTGACGTTTTCTCGAATTGTTGGTTGTTTTATAATTATGACGAAAAAACCTTGTCCACGCTATTTTGGTTCACCCTGTAGTTTGTTACTTAAACTTTGAAGACCCGATCTCTGGTATGGATTACCTAGTTTCCCTTCTATATTTCGTCTTTTCGTGAAAGCCGCTGAAGAAGACTGCGCCACAGAGAACATTGTCAAGAATGAATCTCTCCTGTTTTTTTCTCGAAAATTAATTAAAAAGAACAGGCAGAATACATCGATTCGCGGACGGGCCTCAATATCGCCCAACACATATTGCTCCCAAGGGCGTATTTATCTGCGGCTCAAAAATGCGGAAACAAGATCAGATCAACTCTGCACAGGCTTGTCCAATTTCAGCGTATCTCGCCGTGAAGGCATTAGGAGCCAAACTTCTCAAGTTCCTGTTCAGAGAACTGCATCTTCAGGAGAGCCAAGCAAGACATTTTCAGCCGGAGGTTAGCTTGTAAAAGATTGATTGTGTAGTTTGCGAAAGATTGCACTAGCTTTTGCTTACTTGGATGACTTTCGGTAGACGGTTGATAGACAGATCAGTGTTCAGCGCTTCCCATAACACAGGTTTCTACCAACTCAATATGGCGAGATGTTGGGAGAAATGTTTGGTTTTAGGAGGTGAACCAAGAATTGGTTTGAGGTGCGCGCGTAAGCAGAGGCCACCCCCGTTACAGCAGCACACCAATTTGTCTCGTCAGAGGTTTGGCGAATTTATAACGAGAGACTCACAAGGCGCAAAAATGCTCAGGCAACACATATACTGACGCCTACTCTCAAAAGTCACAAAACAAAAAAGCAGCAACTAAACCAAAGGAAGAAAACAAAATGAAAGTAAGTGCCACTGAAGGAACCGGAGGGGGACGGGCGACAAAAAATCCTAGTTCAAATGAAACATGGTAAATCTTGAAAAAAATTCAATTTTTTTAGATTTTGCAGAGAAAAACACCGCCCAATAAATCTACTTCCAACAGCAAATTTGAAGTTTTCGCACAACGAAGTCTCGGAATTCCTACTGTATATCTCTTCTTCCATTTTCACTGAGGGTTGAGATTTAATTAAATTATATTATAATTATATTATTATATTATATTTAAATTGATCCCATTTAGGTCTCACTTAAACCCCGACGTTGCGACAACGTCACTGCCTTAAGAAGCGGGACTTGCTCTCAAAGATTAGAGCACCAATTAGAGCATTCAGACCTCGGATGCGAAAAGCGCAAGTCTAAAGCGTCGAGTCATTTCCATGTCTCTGAAGAAGACTGGACGACTGCAATCTCCGTCCCAAGAAAAAACGCATACACCTTTGATCGGCTTCATAGGTCTACCTGACCACCATAGTAAATTGACACAGTAATTCGCTTTGTTATAAATGCTTTTCAACGCTTTTCGAGAAACGAAAATCAGTTGTTCATATTGTTGTTACACAAGTTTAAGATTTCGGTTGTCGAGTTAAAGGCAAGACAACTCGATCTCTAAGGTTCTCTGCCACACTTTCGAAACGTTACACATCTTCCGGAGTCGTATTTAGCCCTGTGGTCCAAGGGGTTGATGCTCCTGACCCCTCCTGCTTCCTATTAACTGCTGATTTGGCGGCGCTTTAACCATCAGAATAGGTCATTTTTCAGTTCAGACAACATAGCTCAAAACTGAGGCCGTCAACCCTAGTGTTTTGATAATGTGAGCAAAAACATAAGTTTACGTACTCTGATACAACTTCATGAAAAGGACTCACCGTTGAGGCACTGGTTCCTGTAGTTCATATCGAATTTGTCCCAGCAGACTTCTGAACGAGAGGCAATAAGTGAGATGTGCGCGATGAGGTAGAGTATTCGGAAGTCCAAGGGGAAGACGGCGATGACTATCTGGGCGACGGCCGATGCGGACCATGCGAGTCGGTAGAGAAGCCTGGACCCATTGAGGTTCCGAAGTGAAGGTCGCGTCGGAGCCCCTCCAGGGCAGTCAGAAGTCGGCAGGTGTGGCCTAGAAGAGCAGCCGGGGAGGTCGCTCAGCGCTGGTGACGGTATCGCCGGTGTCTGGTGGGGTACGAGCGGGTCGGCCGACGTCGAGGACATGGCATCATCGAGCAGCGACGGTCGCGGTCGGCGTGGCTGTGCTGATGACGATGATGCAGTACAACACAGCATGCAGCTGCGCTTCTGAGAGCATTGATTCGGCCTCTGCTCCGGGGTTGGCGAGTGTGGGTGGGGGCGCAATCCCTGGAGGCGGCGACCGCCGAAAGCCAAAACGCGCCCCGCCGCCACCCCGTGCCTTCGACGACGTCAACGATTCGATAACAACGTGCCTCTGACACTTTTGGTTGTGCGTGTTGGTGTCAATAATGACGAGCAACATTCGCCGAACATCCAGCCCCGGCTCAGCAGCGCAACCCGGAGCGGACGAGGCTCCGCGAAGGTCAATGGGTACGGCTCAATGCCGGCGGCGAAGTCCGACTTGCACTTTGACAATCGGCCTGACCTATGGGCGTTCTATGTGCTTCCTTGAAGACGTCATGCGTTTTCGTCCGATACCCACCCGATTCCATTTATTGTCTCGCGCTAGAGACCTACATCTTTACTGCTAAGTTTTGGAACCCTGTGTAGGAGATCTCAGACACAATAGCCATAAATCTAGCGCTTTTTCTACTCTCTCGGGATTGCAAAGATTCGAACCTGCAGATGGAATGTGAAGGTGAAGCGCCGCCCTGAAAACCCAAGCCCTCTAGTGGAAATACGTGACAGCGAAGACATCTGCACCATTTGCGGTTCACTGGCAATATCGACATCATATGTATCAACGAGCATCAGCCAAGTGAAGTCAGATCTGGTCGGTACAGACCACTGCGTATGAGGAATGGCCGACTTACAAGTCCATATTCATGACAAATGTGGTAGCTTCCGATTCCTCATTCATGAATCTCCGATTACTCTAAGTGTGAGAACGTCCCTCATGAGGTGGAAATATACCATTTTCATGTCAAATCGGGCACTTCGAACCAAATCCGGCAATTCAAAACTTGACGCTTTTGAAATCAAACTTGTGTCTTCCAAATCAAACAAGCATTTTCCAAATTATACTGGAGACTCTCCGCGACAGTAAAATAATTTTTGTTCGAGAGAACTAATGTAACTTAAATTTTATAAAAATTTTATTTTTGAAAAATAATGACTTAAGGCTTGTATTATAGTGCAAAAAAGTAGCAATTTTAAGCGTATTAAAAGAGGAGATTGAGTCATGCGCTTTTTCCTTTGATTGATAGCAAAAATTCGTTTTGCATGGAGTTACACCCTTGCCAGTGGTACTGCAGAGCACTAGTACAGAACATACATATTTTCACATCCTTGTCTCAAGTGAGTAGAATTTACATTATCAATTAAACAAAAATTGCAACGAGCTAAACGTGTGCAGGGCGCGACTTTTTCGTTAGTAATCTAAAAATTGCTCTCTTTCTGCACTATAAAGCGCATTTTACCTTATTAATTTTTGTTAAAGAACAAAGATTTCACAAAATTTAAAACAGTTTCGTCACTTATTAGGCGAGTTAAGGAACTAAAAAATGATACTAAATTCCTTTCCAACTCTCAAACAAGAAATAATTTTGTCTCGATGAGACTCTAGTTTAAAGTGGATGATGTCTTGAAGGAAGATGTACGGTTTGACTTCAAAAGCGTCAAGTTTGCTTACAATTAGAAGACTGTCCAGTTTGATTCGAGGATTGTCCAGTTTGGCGGAAATGCTATAATCAAGGGCAGGAATTGGAAGAGAACGACCTGGGAAACTTTCAAGGCGTTAGGCATTTGGGAAAGTAAGCGAAGTGTTCTTCCTGCGCTGTCCTGCCCATCGGAAATCTGACTTCTTCCCTAGCAGGCTGAACACGCGATCAGCGTCGCTCAAAGGGCTACCAAACGAGCGACGCTCGAAGTGACAAGACTCGCGCATGTGAGCGGAGGGGTCAAAGTTCGCAACTTTGACGCTCGAGCGTCGCCTGGGCGAACGCGCCGGATATGAGATCGGGTAGTCACGAACTGCTCTCTGGTGACACTCGCTAGGAGAGAAGTTAACTGGACTTCGGCCGACGCCTGGTCCAATTAGAACAAAGTGGCGGTCGGGAAAGGCCATGCGACGTTGGGTAGACAGGTGGAATAGGAGCGCATGGACACCTTCTTAATCGTCCTGCAAATTATTAGCAGTTAGAAGGCAGTTGGCTAGGTTGACCATGAGAAATTATAGCGGTATACGGGCATGTCCAAAACTGCCGCTAGAGCACATATTTCCTCGGAACCATCGAGCTTTCCATTAATCTTCAGATGGGTTCAAACTATCTAATGAGGCGAGCAGAAATTTAAAAATTTCCGGTTCTCATGCATCCTGTGAGGAAGCTCTACCAAATTCACCAGACCCGCCGATCCGGTCCACGAAATCAGCATGACAAATTACGTAGAGATGGAGATGGAGGTGAAAAAGGGGAGTGAGATAGACCAACGCGCAAAACGCCTAAAGAAGTGGTCGGAAGGACGAACGGCAACTGGCCGTGCGTCATTCTGCTGTCTTTCATAACTCACTCTGCTTACGTACGACTCCGAGCATCTATAGATGATGAATATTAATTCGAATTCAGAGAGCTGAACTTTATAGGCCACCTAGGACGATAACGGATGAAGAAATCGTCGAAGATTTGGATCTGTGGAATATTTCTCAGCTGCTCGACAATAATCGTCAGCTACTCGATATCAAAGGATTCTAAGAGGACGTCAGGATTCCGTGTAGTGACGGTCCGCCTTCATTCTCTCCGCCTTTTGCGAGATGGTTAAACTACACGAAAGAAGATGCCGCTATGCCACAAGGGGAGATGGGTTTCACAGACACTTGGAGGAGCGTCCCTTTTTTAAATCGGGAGCAAATTCTCGCTCGCTTATATACGGTTATGGCCGTAATAGTGAAGTAAAAGCTTCACAATCATTATCGCACGCGTACCTGCTCTTGTCAACACATTTGTTGCTTCGCACATTTGCTCACACGTCTCCAGATCCGAAAAGATGTTTCGAGAACGCCCTTTGCATCCGTCATACCAGAATTGTTGGCAGCTAAAACATTTCTGATTGCTCAGGAAATTCTGGCGACATAAAACACGCTTTATGGTTTACTTCACCAATAAGCTGAAAAACAATGGCTAGCAGCATCTCCAAGTGTAGAATTGACACTATTCTTGATGATCTCTTTCCATAAAGTCTGGCAAGTTGCTTAGAGGAATATGCTTTCCTGTGCCAAAGGGTCAGGGGCTGCAAGGTCAGTATTTATTAGCAGAACTGCCTCCGACCCGTTCGTCGTGTTTCGGGGCTCAAAGGTAGCTCAAGGATTCTAATCAATCTATCTATTGCAATCTGTCTAACCAAACGCCTCTGCAGTTACATCCTTTCAGCTGACGCCTTGGGGCATAACGGAAAACCTGAACCCATGAGCAATAAACTCGCCCGGTGATCCTCGCAAGAGCGGGGTGACGTCGTTAGTCGATATCGCTTACTGAAAGCCAGGAAACCAGCCATTCCACATATACCGTGCATACCAGTGCCGTACTTAACGACAAGAGTGGGCCCACCCTGCATTTCTTCCAAACCCGACAACATTACTCTACCCAAACGAATGAGATTATCTGCTGCGGTCACTGTGTTTCTTTGTCTGTGCCTATCGTTTTTAATTCAAAGATTTTTTGATAAATCTTTGAGAAATTTATGGAGCCAAATTAGGTAGCACCCAATTTTTTATGCATGCCCTCGATATGGTGTCACCATCGGCAATCCCCTAACTTCATCTGTTGCGGATGCGCACTCATTTTTCGTCTGTTAATAAAGTCTGTGCACTTAGGGATGAAATCCAGGACGCCTCCCTCCTTTTCTTAAGGAACTGTTAGACTAGTCACTTAAAAGTAGTGCAGTCAATGGAAAATCTCGATTGTAGTTGCAGGGAGGTATCGCTAGAAGAGTGAAACAAAAATGAACAAGGTGGCATCTACTGGCTCCACAATTTCAAAGAAAGGTTCTCTCATAGGCCACCTCATGATACTGCCTCAGTAGTCTAGTCTGCTTTCAGTATTGACGCCGTTGCCAAGCAGTCAGGGTCTCCCCCCCCCCCTTCCCCTCCTTCACTGGGATATGTAAATCCAGCAAGTTCTTTTCTGTTGTGTTGTTCCAGTTTATTCCTGGTCAAGAAGAAATTTTTTACAATACTCCTTTTTACAAACCAGAAGTTCATTTACGCGAATAGCAAGTACCCTTTCGATCCCCACCGTGTACAACTTCTTGATTACACTACAATTAAGCAAGTAGATTACGCCAACTTTTGCAGAATTTTCCGCTTAAGGACAAACAGTACAAAAATATTTCCGTTTTGGACTACCAAACCTTATGTATTTCAAATCAACTGCCGTTCGACGTTGCCGTTCGGGATACCATCTAAAGCAACAACATCCTAAAATGAGCCGCTGTTATGCTTCAATGTGTGGCGAAAGTAGCTCGGAAATAAAGGGAACAGATAGAGGTACTTTGAAACGCCATGGTATAATGTGGTGATCAGAGTGGGTTCTCTACGATAGTGTGGTATCACATAGCCGTTTTTCATTCGCCGGCGCAACCAACACATCAAAAAGTCTAAAAGTATTTATGATCTATTTTTGCAACGTTCATGAACCTACCGAGTTAGGGATGTGGCTAGAAGGTTTACTACGGAATCGCATAGTCTTATAATGCTGTTTGGTGTTGCCGCAACAGTTTGCAAACATTGAGTATGCAAAGAAACAAAATGTTCTAGGGCGGGGTCAGGTGTTCGATTCTTTGCTTTGCGGCAATTTTGCATTTTTCTGCATCGACGATTGCTTGCACAACTATTCGTTTCCATTGTAAACTGTTGCCGACTCCTACCTTGGCAAGTTCAAGTGCTTCGCAAAGGTGTAACACACTTTTTACCACTCGAATGGTGGAGATTCTCGCAGGGGTACATGGTTACTCTGCCCGATCAGACGCAGACATACGCATGAGACTCTTCCCGGTGCACACATGTCCGTTTTACAAACTACACTGTTCACAATTGATTCTATTTAAACAACAGATTCAGGTTTTTGAGGAATTTCGGATTTCTGGCGTCACATTCACTCTCCCTCCGATGGCCTTTCTAAGGGCATCTTGATTGCTGCTCTAGGAAAAAACTCGCGTCTTTGACTGATGATCGAGGAAAAAGTGCTGTCGCCAATTCTCTCCTCCGCATGTCTCCTGATATCCGCGATCGAATTTGTCGAGACACGCATCTGAAAGCACACACGTCTGCAATGAAGGGGCCGAGAAGGAAGCTACTAGGAGCAGATGCAATTACTCCAACATTAGTAAACCTGTAGAATAATAAAGACAAGGTTCGGCATCAGATAGTGTTTTGCTTGCAGGAGTGCGCCACGCCCTCATCCTGTGCTTGATATCTTGAAGATAGTCTGCATGATGAGGAGTACCCATATCGGCGTTTTTACTCCACATGAAACGCGCACCTCAGAGGGATAGAGAAGGTACGGAAAGATAGGTTGGACCATTCGAAATTCGTGCATGAAATCGTAGTAGGCACGAATTTTGCGCCTAACAGCGCATTTAATGTACCGCTCTTTGAGTTCGTCCGTAAGAGGCGATTAGGAATTGCTCAGGAGCATAATAATTTTATAAGAACCTGCTATGGGTTTGCAGTCGTCAACACTGCTCAAGTCGCAATGGGAAAGAAAATCACAAGTACATGTACTACTTAGTGTTTCTAGGAGAAGTTTCTGAAGGGTACTTTGAAGGGAGTAGTCGAGTCGAGACTTATGGAAGGCACCGACTTTTCAGATGTTAACATTGAATGTCACTGCGGAAAGGGGTCGCTGCTTAACACTTCAAAGTAACTGCTTCTACCAAACAAGCTTCTGCCTTTTGCCGAACAAGGATAATTCACGGACCTGGTGGACAAATGGTTAGGGCAAACGGGAAAAACTTCTTCCTCGAAACTAAATAATGGGACAGTAAGACGGTAATTTTAAGACCTTTCTGAGTCCTGAACGCCGAACAGTTCATTCAGTTTCGAATTACAATGATTCCTAGACAAACACAGTGATTTCTGTGATTTATAAAATGCTTCGATTCAGTGTGAAGGCTACAACGTTTTATGAATCTGCTTTTGAGATGCGATAGGTACGTGAATCTAAAAATGTTCAGAAATACGCCTCAGACAGTTCACTTTTAAACATAGAATTCAGAATCTGACCTGTCAGGTTCAGAACTAACGTTTTTTGCTCAGTCTTAGTCTACAGTTTGAAGCTCCGTGAGTGCTTGGTTTTTGTTCGGCTTAGCGAGAAGCTAAGATGAGAGTTAGTTAAGCGAAGGATGCGCTTTCATACTTCGTTCACTACCAGTCCTCTTCCACCATGAAATTTTCCAGCTTTGTGCGATAAATAAATAAGGAACCTCGGAAGGGCCCGGTAATAACAATGTCGTTTTCACGATGGACACGACGTTTGGCACACCTTTCCGTAGCAACACAGTAATAGGGAAGGTTACATACGTCATTAAAAGGTATGTCTATAGTTGTCCTGGTATAATTCCTGGAAGCCATTTTTTCCTATCGTTGTCCCTCAATTCATCATCACATTCTTTTTCAATATGCCGTTTCTTCGCCAATTAGGGTGTTTTTCAAGCCAAATTGGGCACTTTAAGTTGAGCAAACTCCTGCTGCATAAAAACACACCTCTTGTAAACTTGAACTGGACGCGCTTCAAGAAGGACGGAACAAAACGTGGGTGTGAAAAAATGCTTTGACTTTCTTTGAAAATTTATCAGCCCGCCAGAGGTGGTCTCTTAAAATCATAAACCCATTTCACAAATATTCACAGAGTTTCGACTCTTCCATCTACAGGAAAGTTTTTGGATATTATTTTACGGAAACGTGCAGAAGAGCAAAAATGTTCCAATGTTTCTAACGAAAAGATTAATCATCCACTACGTACAATCTGAATGATTCTGGAATTGGGTTCACATTTACTTTTACCAAGTCGATAATTTTCACTTCTTGCTGCAGCTCCTGCTGTGTGATTGATTCATCTTTATTTCAAGAAAACACACTTCCCCCAATTAAGCAGATGACCACAGTGCGCACTGGAAAAGCGATTGCTGCGTTCCACTGGTATCACATGGCTAGGAACAAACTTTTGCAATTGTAGATTTCAAGTGTCTATAGGCCCGCGTCCTTGTATTAGTAATAGCTTCTTATTATACTACATCCTATGTCATGTAGCCTTCTGCACCGTACGTAAATAAATAAATACATAAATACCTTGGTATTTTTTGCAAGAAAGATTTTGCACCATTTCTGAAAACCTCCTTGGCTAAGCTAATTTTAAATAATTTAATTAGTTTAATAATTCAAATTAAACTTGAATCGTAGAATCGCTTTGACCTCGAGACCAGGATTAATATAATATTTTCATCCAACAAACGTTTCGGCCCCAACCGCCTCCGTCAGAGCCTGGAAAAACAAGGAAAATAAAATAATAATTCAAAATTAATTTATAGTGCATTCTACGATTCTAAAAGTGCACGTTTATAGTCAAAATAATATGTACAAAAAGCAAAAAGCATTCTTCTATTTATGAAAACGAAGGATAAAGGGCAGCGATAATCAATCGCCTGGGAAGCGCCACGCATTGTACTTCTACATGGTCATGGTGGCAATTTGAGTCCGTATATGGCTTACGTACTTCAAGCTACAAAGACTTTGAATAACAATCACAAATGTGTTGCAAATCTGAGCTGTTTATACTTTTCAAAGCTAAAGGTCGCCTCTACCAAGTTTTTTTTACAGAGGTAAAGCTTGAATGTATAATCGATATTCAGATGCACAAGGGATTCCGGCTGAATTTTACCGCAGCTATGCTATTGACCTTTCTCACACCTTGAAGCACTGCCATCAAGGTTTGACTATCTTCCGCACTTATAAAAGCATGCGCTAAGCTAAGACTTATAGGGCAGTTGAGTTTTGTATTCAGAAGTCAAGCGTCTAATTTAGAAATAAATGTGGTGCGGGCAAGTACCAGCAACCGTTCACAATGTGCCCAATTCAAAGTTTCCTTTTAGGAATGTGCAAACATGTTGTCTAAACACAACCGAACTCTTCACCATGGAAGCAAATAGAAATATGTAAGTGCTTTCGAAACACCAAATAAAAAATTGAAGGGAGAAGGGAAGTCCCAAAAGAGCACTTGTACCCAGCTCACCCCATATCGGCGTTGACTCTCCAGTAGTAATCTTCAGGAGCTGCCTTCCTGCCTCCTGATTCTGCCTTGACGGTCTAAGTTGGCGAGAACATTTAATGGGGTAAGTAAGCACTACTGAGTTTTTCACTTTGATATTTCTTCTGATAGCTCCTGAATTCATCGTCGCGATGTGTTGAATTTGTGTTGAACCGTTTTCAGTGTTTGTTTGTCTTTATCATAAACACTATAGAAACAAGGATGATACGCAAATTCGTGAAGCGTTCCAAAATTTTCAACATTCGACTGGCTGCGCTCACCGTGAGCGGACGCGTCCTTTCTTGATGGGGGATCACACCCCACGCCATGCGATGCCTTCGGCGAAGAAGAAGAAACCTACTTCACCAGTGCTTCCGAATTCCACTGCCCTCAGTATGCTCTACTAGGACGCCATCGCTATCTTGGACCAGATTCGTGCTATTCATGTCGCTAAGACTCCAGATGCTATTCCTCTATTGGAAAAATTCCTAAGTAAGCTGCCTGCATTGACGCTTGAGCATTTTGAATCCGAAAAAAAGGTCGTCCAATCGTGATCCGAGGACTTCCTGAAGAAGATACTACCTTGTCTGCTTCATCGCCTCAGCTCCACACGGAAATCAGGTGAGTAAGGTACTTGATGTCTCAAATATTGAAGCTAGACCTGTTCAAATGTTTAGAATCGGTGAATGGTCGCCTGAAAGGCCACGGCTAGTGAAATGCGGTTTTCCTGCTAGGAGATTTTTCTTCGAGGCATTGTCGAGGTCTTCCCAATTGCGGGCATCAATGAAGTTCAACACCGCTTTCATAAGAAGATCAATGACGGCCACCGAAATTGAACATGATACGGAACTGCATAAGCGAGCTTACGACCTAAATCAAAAAGAGCATAATGGAAATAGGTTTACGTCGTCTATAGAGCTGCCGCATTCGCCAGTTTGTGCCTTTTGTTAAACACTCAAAGGCTGGTAAACAAGCTTGATCACTTTAATCCTATCCTCTCTCAAACCGATACCCGTATTCATTTCAGAAACTTGGCTAAATGATAAAATCACTGATTCGGAAATTTGCCCAAATCTTCCGTTCGCTGTTAGTGTTTTAGAAGAGATAGGTTAAACAAAAGAGGCGGGGCGTTTTTGCCTTAGTTCATCAAATGCTGGTGTTTTAAACCGTAACCTTGATTCCCAATTCCCTTAAGCCGACGTGCTGTGTTTCGACACCACTTTCTCTATCGGGGAGTGGCATCGATTTATCTTGGTATATCGCCCCCCTGCCTGCTCTTCTGCAGATGATGATCTTTTGGTATCGACTTTGATCTGGCCCCACTGTCTCCTCATGGCACAACATTTCAGGGAGACTTCAACCTTTCCATTGAGCGGGAGGAAGAAAGCGTCACCACATCAAGTGGGAATAAGTTTTTAAATCTCTTTCAATCTTCACAGCTTCGGCAGTTCGTCTCCTTTCCAACCAAAAATGATCACAGCCTGGATTTGACTCTTTCATCGATTGATGGCATAGAAGTAACCGTTGCCGCCCTTGGCCTCAGCAAACGACGAGATACTAGTCTTCTTGATATCCACCTTTATTGATCCGCCTCTGGTCACACGATTCAAAGATCTTAGATCATGCGATAAGGAATCTTTAGCCTCTAGACTTTCAGAGACTGATAGGTTCGCTTTCCAATGGTACACGGATATTGACGATACATACTCTCGTTTCTACAGAATCAATCACAAATTAATTGAACTCCATGTCCCTACCAGGTGCTAAAGCGCTGGTGCTTTCGGTGCATACCCAGAGCACATACGTAATCTTTTCGAGCACAAAACGCGCCTATTCTCTGAACTGACAGATCCTTTAAGGTCTAAGAAATATACAGATCTGTGTAAGAGACTAGATGTACACTTGAAGGGATTCATTCAAAACAAAATAGAAAGGCACAGCAACGGAAGTAATGCTCGGAACTTGACTGCATTTGTAAGCAAGATAACCAAACGTACCCAGATGTGCAAAACAGTTAAGGGAGAGGATGGCAATTTGTATACCGACGATTTGTCTAAATCCACTGCTTTCGCAAACTACTTTGCGAATTTGTTCAAACTTCACGATGAGCCAAATTTATCCTTATCGTCTATATCACGCACATCCTTTATTGTCCTGGTCATACCGTATGAAGTTTATAAGTACCTTCGGGCGCTTAACCCCTTTGTATGTTTCACATCGGAAGAAATCCCCCGGTTATTTTTCAAGACCTTTTCAAATCTTCCTGCCCAACCCTTAGCGCACATTTACAACATATCCCTATCACTAGGTTGAATTCATAAGACTTGGAAAATGGCTCTGGTGACTGCCATACCGAAAAAGAAGATAGCGAACCTCGTATCAGAATTTTGACCAATTGGCGTACTTCCTGTTTCGCTAAAGGTGCTTGAAAAAATTTTAAAGCACCACATGCTGGAATCTCCAACCTGAAATGTCTACCCACGGAACAGCACGGATGCATATCTGGGTCGTTTACTTATACACAGCTTATCGACTGACCTGAATCTACTGAATCCAAGCTCGAAGAAAGGGTTATAAAGTAGACATAATTTACTCCGACCTAAGTAAAGCTTTTGATACGGTATGCCATATAAGATTGCTAATATGCAAGGTATCGGAATAAGGGATAACCTGCTATGTTGGTTTAGCTCCTACCTTCACTCCAGAGAGATGGTAGTCCGCGTTGGGGATTCCCTCTCTGATGTGAAGCGCAGTTTCTCCGGTGTTCCGCAAGGAGGCATTCTCTCCCCAATACTATTTTTGCTTTTCACAAGCAATCTACCACTTCACCTTGAAACTCATTCGTGTATTAAAGTTGCAGCATATGCGGACGACAAAAAAAAAACTATACGTATTATACAGTGACCATGACGCTTCCATAGCGCTCTTAGCGCTGCAAGCGGGTGTTGACAGAATGTTAGATTGGACAACCCAATAGGTTCATATGTAATTTTTTCAAAAAATCACATTTTCTCCCATCGCATTGGGTCAGTCAACACACCTTCTCTTGATAGCCATCAGTTAGCCTCAATAAATACTGTAAAGAATCTAGGCGTCTACATTCAGAAAATTATGAGTTGGTCTACTCACATCGAGGAACTCACTAAAAAGAGTCTCCAAATTGTTTTTAGCCTTTCTAGGACAGTACATTGAACTGATATAGAAATTTGATTGAAGATTTTTAAAATGTTTCTTTTTCATTTACTTGAATATTGCAGTTCTTTCTAGAGTTAGTTTTTTCTAAGTTTTACACTTTGCCAGTGCATGTCCGCTATGTTTGCTACTCTGTTTTGAGCGCATCCTAGAACGTATAAATAATAAAGAATAAATATAATAAATAATAAATAATATATATAATAAAAAATAAATAATAAATTCACAATTAGGTCACCTCAATAAATAATAAATAATATATATAATAAATAACAAATAATAAATCCACAATTAGGCCACCTCAACAAGTCAAAAGTCAAAAAGTCAAAAGCTGAGCGATTTTCTAGTCCATAGAGACTGCGATACGTAGCACCGCAAAGATAGCACCTAATGGGCTATCAAGACCGCTGGAGTTTCCTCTTGTGGAGCACTTTCCCAGTTTCAAAAGTTTCGAATAACCCACTCTTAGTTTTAGTACAGTTGTACCCATTTCCAGCAAATCCAGACAGACATGTGCAGATGAAGGAGCCTTCTCGGTTAAGACACTCGGCGTTTCGATCGCAGAGGTACGGCGCGCGAAGGCATTCATTCACATCTGAAACAGCACTACATACTGTTGTGAGGATTAGGTCAAGTAGGGCTTATCATCATTAAAATAAGTAAAGGGTAATACAAATTGAAGCACAGTGAAGATCGGAGAGAATTAAACATTCGGTTGCAAGGAAAAGCTCAATCAATGTCTCAGTGACAGATATTACATTACATATTCGTTCGCTACTGTAGAATGCATGTCAGCGTGGCAGTAGCTTACAATCAGTGCCGCAAAATCCACTTACTCAAGCTACCCACTTCTCCACAGGAGTTAGTTAAGCAACTGCTTCACAGCACATTGCCGGGTTGGTCCCTAGAAGAACTCTCCCAGGAGCACGTATTGATGCGGCCGTTGGTAATCGTCTCCTACCTTTTCAGCCGACCTTGAGACAGACCAACCCAGTATTTTCCACTACGCGTCGTCCAACTAGAACAGCACTGGCCACAGCCATCCAAGAACTTCGAATTGAATCCCTGAGAAGTTCGAAGAGAGCGCAAGGTACGACGAGCCGCTCTCATGCACTTTTCGAACCTTTAGTAAACTCCCGCCCATAGGAGGAGCAATCGAGGATATCGAGACATCTGTCGGAATAAAAAGCGCGTGCTAAAATCTTGTTGTTGTTAAAGTAGTTTGGCTTGAAGCGAATTCACGTGTGCACGATCTGCTAACTAGCATACACACTTAGGCTGGAAAATAAGACAGAACTGGGTAAAGAAGAAGAGTTTAGATAGAATGTGTATGTTCAAGTACAAGAGGGAAACATCCTCAAGCACAAGTGGACATTGGATACTTATCTGTGCAGTTGAAGCCATCTCCTTCGAAGCCCTCCTTGCACTGGCAGACTCCTCCCACACAGGTGGCGTCCGGAGAGCAGTCCTGACAGTCAAGGGACGAGCGACCTGTACAAAGATTCACATTAATTACAAGGCGAATTACTCTCGTTCACTAGCTGTTACCTCGTCAGTACCTTTTGTAAAAAGTCCCAAAATGATAGAGAAGCAGGTGCTTCCTCAATCAGTCTCAGTATAAGCTTAAAAGCGTCATCTTTTTTAATATATGTGTCTTTAGCTAAGGAGAAGTACACGAGCTTTCAGTAGAAACTGAAAGGGTTCCTTGGTTCCTTCATTCGAATAACATAGAGAAGCAGATCAACTCAAATTTCTGTGAGGCAGGTCTTGTTAGATTAATGAAAAAATTTCTAGAACAATACTCCTAGAATTTAGCGTCGAACTGGCATTTTCGTGTAGCTGCTGATCGTCATCCGATGGGCTCCACTAACGGCGACTCATTTAAATAGAACAGCATGTTTGCTGCTCAATCCACATTCAATCCTTGGTTGAAATCACTTTGCTAATGTATTTCCTATATAGATGAAGGATCTCTCTTCTTGCGCAGCTTAGCAGCCTTCTCTTGCAATTTCAACATGCTTTTTAATGATATATTCTCGACAACTTTGTTTAATAGAGCTTTTTACATTGTTTTAAGCCTGTTCCTTTGGCGACTCCAATCGGCCTTAGTAGACCCGTATCGAAACTACTACTTCATTCGGTACTGGTCTACTAACGTCGAGTGGTAGCGAGTCACTACACTCAAAACGATGGAGCATCGTGCCTTTAAAGACGGTCGAAACGTCGGGCAAATAATTAGCTCCACCTAACTACCTCGAAGTGCAGGAACACTATAAAAATTGATTTGGTTTATTTATTTCTGGTGTAAATGACAATAAATCACACGCGCATACGATACAAGCACAAACACAAAAGTATAGAAAGATGCAGCTAAACCCAACTATTCCAAAGTAACGTGATGAAGGTTTTTAAATTATAACTACGAAGCAACTGAGAAGTTTGCAAAACTACACATAAATAACAACAACATAGACACTGGGCAGCATTACACTCGACCGGATTAGACACTGGGCAGCATTACACTCGGATTCGAAGTGGTCCCCTGGGCGCGAATACAGAAGTCAAATCGCTTGGTGAAGTTTTTGGCCACGGGCCGCAGGTCATTTGAAGACAGTCGTTCCCACTGCCTACGCAGAGATTCCTTCTGGGCCACCAGGCAGTTTTGGCGCTTGACACGGACCTTTGCCTTCAAACTCCCTGGGCCACGCGTTGTAGTCCGTTGGATTCAGATCGGGAGAGAGCGGTGGCCATTCCGCAGACATGATGAAGTAAGGAAATTGAACTTGCGCCACGCTTGCGCGCTTTTCGCCCTGTGTGCAGTTACTGACTCTTGCTGAAACGTCCACTGAGCATTGCTGAATCGCCACTGGAACTAGAAAAGTGCCATAGCCTCAAAGATGCCTCGTCGGTACACGCCTTCATTTATTTTTTGCTCATTAGTACGCAAAAAGCATGAGGTCTTTCAGCTGGTGTAGATTCTTCCTCGAACCATGAACGCCTGCGGAATTTGACGATGTTTGGCTATGACAAAGGTGGCTGGAGCCTCTCCAGATCAGATCCTGCCGTTTTGGCTGTTGTGACCCTACTCCACAAATAACTACTTTTCGTCCGTGAAAAGTGTTCGCACACACCCCTCCCATTGAGCTGTCGGCACCAATGGGATCGTTCGCGCTTATTCTTGTTTATCTGAAGCTGGACTTTAAGGAACTTGTAGGGCTTGACTCCTTGTTTCTTTCTGGCTAATCGATGCACAGATGTGAGAGTGACACCGATATCACGGGCGATTTTTTACAAGAGGCCTTCGGATATGGGATTTTTCGCTTTCCGATGATTTCTTAGATCTGCGGCGTATTGACAGTGGGATTTCTTCCTTGTCCTGGACGATCACCTTCATGGCCAAGCTCCTTACATTGGCTAGTTTCTGTGGAGACAGTCAACGGAGCTGGTCGCAATCGTGCTTTCCTTGACGATGAAGCTCCAAAATCGCAGTACGATGGTTTGACATCTTGAGAAAAACTATAACCGGAAGAAAATAGAACTTAAAAAATTACAACACGAACAGAAAGATACGCACAAAAAATGGCGCTATTGCTGCAGATCAACACCTTCGCTCGGGAAAACGTCAAACCTTCATCATGGTATTTTGGAACTCCCTGTATGGAAAACCTTTAAGGGTTGAAACGTACTTAAACTGACTCGGAGACATATTATCAAATGCATCTGATTTACCAAAAAAAATGTTAAGATTCCTAAGGTTCTGATAAGTGAGGAAGTAGAAGTAACCTATTTAGACCTATTTGATGGCGTTGATGGAACTTATCCAAAGATTTGAAGTTTAAAAAATTTTATTATTAGGTTGTCGGATTACAGAAGTCGTTTTTGCTCAAAAAGAAATTTCGCTACAAGAAAAGAATGACCATACCTTAACACAAGAGGTAATATCCATTATTATCAATGGCATGTCGCCACATCCTCGCAAAGAATGGATTCCTTTCTTAAAGAACTGCAGTGGCTGCGACTCGAAGATGTTGGACACCCAAATTTCGACTTCGTCACGGTTTTTCTTTTTCTCCACCAAGGCGTGCTGAATCGACAGGGAAAGATGGTAGTCTGATTGCGCGAGGTCTAGGCTATAAGGCGGGTGATTCAGAGGTTCCCATCCCAACTCCTGCAGCGCGATATTTGCGGATAATTTGGGCGTTGTCATGGAGGAGAGTTGTTGTATTCACTCCTTGTTGACGCAGTGCTTGATCCTCGCGGCTCAGTTGTTCTTTGTAAAGCTCTGCTGTAACTGTTTTGCTTAGATTCAAATGTACCAGACCTCTTCTGCTCCATCAAGCACAGAGCATGACTTTTTTCCGTGAATGTCGGGCTTCGTCGGGGGACGGGCGTTCCGCTTTTGCGTGGTGTTGTCGTAGTGGATCCACTTCTCATCCGACGTTTCGATGGAGTCATACAAAGCGCTGTTCTTGGTTTTGCGGATGTGAATTCCAAATGGCGATGGCGATGGCGACTCGTGCTGTCTTGTTCGTGTCGCTGAGCTGATGTGGCACCCATTCTCCACACTGATTTGACTTTCCGATTAATGCAAACGATCGGCGACGGTAGAGTGGTGACAGCCAAACCTCTTTGCGAGCTCATGTGTAGTTTGTGTTGGATCCGACTCAACAGCTTCTTTTAATTCCTGGCTATCCTCAACTTTAGGGCGCTGTTGATGTTCGTCTTCAAGGCTCTTATCACCGTCTCGGAAACGTTGAAACCATCGCTGATTCGCGTCATGATGGAACTTCGTTACCAGATCCTGCAGACAAGATGCGATGGGATTCTGCAGCAGTTTTTCCTTGAAGTCGTTCAGCAAGCAAACCCACACTCGGTACTTTTGCTCGATCATCGTTAATCTAAAAAAAATCTTCAAAAGAGTCAACGAATCGGAACAAAACTTTGGCGAAAGATGCCCTCGGAGACGCTTGCTAAGCACGAAAAATTGCATTATCCAAAACATAGCAATGGAAAAGAAATGACAAATCGAAAGCAGGCGACATCTACAGACCGACAACCTAATATTTTCGGATTCTATTAATGTGATATTTTATTTCAATCAAAAAATTATTGATCAAATAAACTGTGAAAGATAAAAAATGAGGGACGGTGTTAATCAATCCTTTTTATTATGCGCCACGCATTACGTTTAAGGAAGTCCAGGAGCAATGTAAATGCGTGTTTGGCCTACGCAATGCCCTTTCGGTGGACAAGATGAAATCTGAAACAGAACTTCGAATCGCGTGCACTCGACAACCGGCACCCCCTCCAACTGCGTTACCCGGAGAAAGAAGCTAATACACATTGCGCGCGCCAATACAGAAATTATACATTTTCAATTCACTTTCTTGAAGCCTGAATTGGCTGGTACTGATTGTGAAACGTAGAGCTTCATAACGATGTCCTGTTGCGATCAGAACTCTAAAGCCAGCCGGGATAAGAAGGGCGCTCCCCAGCTAACCAAGGAGGAGTGCTCTTTTCCATTGCGCCATCATGGATTTTCACACTTTTTACAATTTCGAAACCTTACGGTAGCCTCGTTTACATCACCAAAAAAGTAAATATGACGAGAAATTGGGTGAATGCTTGGCCAGAACTCGTCGTCAAGTCAACTGAATGGTTTCTATTCTATTCTTAAGATTTCTCAAGACTTCCCGTTTTTCGTGACGTACTGATAACCTTGACCCGTTTCGCCTTCACCTACCGAGTCCGACGTAGGTGCAGTGCTTTCCGTCGCCTCGGTACGATGCCATGCATTCGCAGCTGTACGAGCCGATGGTGTTCGTGCACCACGCGTTCCGATCGCACACCGCCGTGTAGCCGCGGCATTCGTCGATGTCTGAATTCTCGTCGGATTCTCCTCCTCGGCGCTCTTTCCACTGAACCAACTCACCAATGCACTCTCCATACTGGTTCTTCTCGTAGCCAATCCGGCACTCGCAAGTGTAGTTGAACTTGCTGTGCGACTTGCAGAACGACACTCTCATGTCGCAGTGGTCACATGCTGGAAATAGCAATTCCAATAGTAGTCTTTCAAATTGCTCAAACTGGTTGGTACCGATCCTGTCTCACATATAACATCCACAAACAACTTGGTGCTCGAATGTTGTGTTTCGAGTCCTGGGCTCATTTATCTCACCTTTTATTCGTCAAACTGAAGGAAGACTTCTGACTGAACTACATATGTATTTTAGGTCGATGCATGTGAAATGGCTGGTTTTGCTACCTCAATTCCTGGTAGATTTTTCATGGCTATTGTGAATGTCTTTCAAGCACTGCATATAGTTTTTAAAGGCGCCTAAGCTCCGCTTTTTTACCATTTATGGCTTTTGTGATAAAAATTCAGTGGTTGTAAGGTTTTCATCTAGAGATGAATGTCTCGAAGATGAAGACCGAGTTAGGCCGTCATCACTCCTTAACGACGACCAGCTCAAAGGTGGAAGCGGATCGGAGTCAAGCTATGAGCGAGCTAGCACTGCATTTCGACGTCGACGGCAGCACTATCAGTCGCCACCTAAATGCTATCGGAAAGATAGAAAAGGTGGATGAATGGACCCCGCACGAATTAACCACTGGGAGATTCTTAAGCGCCACGACACTGCGTTCCGTTAAGGCGGCGCAATCTTAGAGAACCTTTTTCTGACAGATTCGTGACATGCGACAAAAACGGATCCTTTATGACAATCGTCGTCGCTCTGCACAATGGCTGGACAATAATGAGAGTCCCAAGGAGATGTCTAAACGAGGTCTCCATCCAAAGAAGACCATGGTGACCGTGTGGTGGACAATAGCTGGTATAATCCATTACAAGTTCTTAAAGAGTGGAGAATTTACCACAACGGAGAAGTATTGTAACGGAATTGAAGCGATGCAGTAATTGATTGAAAAAGAGCCGGCTTTGGTAAATCGAACAGGCCGAATTCTACTGCATAACAACACGCGTCCGCACGTTTCAAGAATTGTTCTCCAGAGACTGAATGAATTGGGATACAAAACTCTACCACATCCAACATATTTACCAGATCTGTCGACTACCGATTTTCATTTTTCAAGCATTTAGATCGTCATGTAAAGGATAAAAATTTCAGCTACGTGAATGATGTCGAAAATAACTTCTTATTTTTTATGAACTGTTTTATGAATTCTCGTAGGCCTGATTTTTATAGATGGAACGTCTAAACTCTTTTTGCGTTGGGCAAATTGTACGAATTGTAGCGGTACCTATTTCGATTAACAAAATTGCTTCTAGGCAAAATTATGATCTGCTAAAACTCTCAGTCAAAGTCAGCCATTTCAGATGTAAATACCCAATACTAACATCGAATCGAGCTGGTAATGGGTCATACTTATTTCGCCATATGCATCCCGTATCTAACCCAATCCTCACTACGTTCTTTCTGTAGAAAAGTGCCAAATCCAGTGGCAATCTTTTAAATATGCCGCTTTGCAGACACCCATGTACTTAAAAACACAAGAACAACGAAGACACCAAACCCTAGAAACACCAAGGCTTTTTCAAGAACCTAGTGTCAGGCTGACAAACACTCCTCTTTATCGGCAAATGAAGGTTTGAAACACTTCTCTGCACATTGAGACAGTGTCTGTGCACATACTTCTTTTTCAATGTTGATTGCAGTTAGGGAAAACAACACTCCCTTCGAACGCTCTTATCTCTCTCTCCTCTCTTTCACTTCTACAAAGCAGTCCTTCTTATCTTACTATTGGAGTATGCAAGATTTAAATCGTTTTGAAACCTTCGACTGCCGCCCCTCGACCTACCGCCACATTTAGGACGAGGCAGTGAGGGAGATGTGGTGTATTTAATTCAAAAATTCTTCTTGGTGACAATAGCTGAGGTGACTAGTTTCGTCGCCTTGAGTCTTCACAATTACTGTTCAACTTTGCTTTTTCCTTTTATCAAAAAGTAAGTTGGTTACTAGTAAAATTGCGCCACAAAAAATTTTCTCTGGTGCTAGGAAAGGAGGTGTGCTCACTTACAAATCAAATGTGAGATAGGTCTCTGAGATACCATAAATCAGGGAAAAAGAACAAACCTATCTGTGGCGAGAGCCGCTCGCCGCACACCTTGTTGCACATGTGAAGGCTGTAGAATTTATTATCGTTACCGCCACAGCCGTAGAAGAAGAACTAAGGAAGGAGATACGTGGCTTTTTCTGTCGTTTAGGTATGTGGTTAGAGCACGAACCTTTTCGCAGGTGCCGGTATCCGAATTGAAATGGTACCACCACTGACCAGCCCGTTCATCGTTGCAAACGCCGGCGTCAGGCTCCAGAAGGCACAAGTCTGAAAGGAACATCTTTCACATGGCAATGCTTAGTGGTAAAAATCTATTCACCCGCTTTTAGGTTATTTCACTTTTTTACCCACTGCCGGAGACCCATTTCATGGGCTTTAAAGTTAATTTCTTTAGCCCTCAGTATGTTGGTTTTTTTTCCTAAGAACGCTACAGACGCCAATTTCCAAAAACAAAGCCAAATAGAAAACATTCGGAGCCTTTAAGATTTTAAAAATGATCAAACGTGCCTTCGAGACATCCTACGCAAAGAGGCCAAAAAATAGATTGCTGCTTTCCTAACATTTTTGGACACCTTCGCTCTATATTAACAAAATATATTGTTGGGCTGAAAATCCATTTTCGTTTGCAACGGTCTCTGATCACCTACCAGGTACAGCCACCGGATTGAAGAGCTTGTACCGACACTGCTTCAGGCATTCATGCTTGGTGTTGAAGCGATTTTTGTTGCCCATACATCCGCCATAATGGAACTCCTTGCATGACTCATCCACCTCGTCCCAGAACCACTTCGTCTGAAATTCAAGACGCGAGATTGTCGCGGGATTGTTATAGATCCCGCTAACACAGCAAGCCTATTTATTGGCGGGTTGACGATGCGATCTGTAAATGAAAAAAAAACATCGCTTAGCTTAAGGGAGGTATGCACCAATAAAAATAATAGCCGAAGACACCCAAAAAAGGTTTGATGCACTCATACATGGCTGACCATTGAGGATCAAAAAAGACTGTGCCCGGTGTTAATCAATTCCTCCTGGTATACGCCACGTGATCTAATTCTGCGGGATATAGGGGAAACTAATTGATTGCGCATTCCTATACAATGAACGACCCTGCAGTGGGCTGACCTGCAACAACTTAGTGTTTTGTCCTTCCTAGACAGGTGTGGTCAACTAACTGACCATGTAGGGATGAGAGACGTGGTTGACCTTTGCGAGCCAGGAAAATGAACCTCGATTGGAGATGCACCTCTTAAGCGGCGCTTCGTTCGATTGTACTACCACCTGTGCAGCTGCGGATAGCTGGCGGGATGTATCTCTCTTGTTAGTGAGATGACCAAGTCAGATATGAATTCTGAGTTCCTTCATCAAATCAGCTTGAGAAAGTAAAGACTTCACTAAGTAAGAAATCTTAAATTACAGCCGTGTACCAAAAATTTGAGGAGTGTTAAGGCATTTCATATTTTTATAATAACAGACAGTCAGTGGCCTAGCGGCCACCTAATATTTGGTTGGGCGCTTCATCCCCAAGTCCCGAGAATAGAACACCCAACCGTCTTTTCTTCTTTAGGCTTTTTAGTTTCATTTCAGTAAAAAACTTGGCTTACTATACAGAATGATATAGCGGACAGAAAAACTTTAAAATTGATCGTACAAAGCCAATCTGCCCTCTATCGTACGTAAGCGATTAATTCTCCGAAGTACACGTCCTCTACGTGGTGAGAATCAGGTCGCTGTAAGAAGGGTGCTTAATCTGCAGGAGTCAAGTACACGCACGCTCGCTGTCCGAAGCTCTTGATAGGTTTTCTGAAAATCCAACGCTTGCCTCGCAAAGACTGATCTGTGGCACGTCTTCTGGATCTGGACGTACGTTGTACGACGCCAGTGTAACATTTTTTTTCTATCGGAGACGTGTTGCATAACTCTGTGACATGACTGACGAGCCCTTTTCCTGGCACAGGTGACAAGAGTTCTGTGGCACGTCTTCGGCATCCCTACGCAAATGGCACGACGTGAGTGGCAGGTCCTCTGAAACCCGACACACAATGGACAACACTGTGAGAGGAAATGCTGGTCCCATCAATGCCCTTCTCTTACAAAGGAGGTCAATGAGCGTCCCGTGGCAATTTTAAAAGTGACCTATTGGGGGTTATAGGGAACTGTAGGAAAAGCACCGTAGTGGTTTTTTTGTTTAAAGTGACCAATTTAGGGTTGTAGGAATGGTCTGAGAAGCACCATAGTAGTTTTCAAATTTCCTGTGGACCCTTGGGTAGGTCAAAAATTGCAAAAAAACCGTATCCCTTCAGTGCCGGCCGATAAAGCCAAACCGACGTCTAGTACTGCCATGTCGTGGTTAGAATCTAACCTGCAAAAGGTTTGGGGCTGGAGCAATAGCGGAATTACAGGGATTTCACAATTTCCCGGTTAGCCGTACAGTAACCGACGTGGAACATTGAGGTGAAAACATAGCCGCAACGACTGGATGGCCGAGTAAACGCGTTGGCGGACTTGCAGGAAAGGGGTCAGGGGTTCGGATCCGAAGGTCGGGATCCGGCCCAGCAACGCAGAATCCCGACCTCCGGATTCGAACCTCTGACCCCTTTTCTGCAAGTTCACCCCCGTATCCATCGGTCGCCCAGTGGTTGACTCCTCGCTCGTGAGCGGCGCACCTCAATGTTCCGCTTCGGTTAGTGTATCCCTAACAAGCAAATTGTGAGTTCGCTGTAATTCCATTACTGTTCCAGCCCCAAACCTTTTGCAGTCTAGACTCTAATCACGACATGACAGTTCCAAACGTCAGTTTGGCTTTATCGGCCCGACTGAAGTCATACGGTTTCTTGCAATTTTTGACCTATCCAGATGTCCGCAGGGAATTTGAAAACCACTATGTTGCTTCTCAGACAATCCCTACAACCCTAAATAGGTCACCTTAAAAATTGCCACGGGAAGTTCATTGACCTCCCTTGTTGGTGGGCCTCCTTTACGGTCTTCCTCCACCACAGGGTACTCTTCACTGGTCTTACTTTTACTGGTCCCTCTTACTCTTCTGACCCAAGCTGGTTAGATGACATCTTCCCATCCACACCCTGTCGCTCTGTCCGCCCATATATGACAATCTTGGGTGATCCGTCACTAAAGTTGTAAGTTCGCATACAATCGCCCATGGTTATGCTCGAAGGAGGAGCCGGCAGGCATATGCCACCCTACCGAAGGCATTCGTTGGGCTTTGGTCCTCTCTTCCCTTCCTTTTTGACTGTCAGCATGGCCCTCGGATTTACTGAATTATTTGTAGTAAGATCCGTGTCTTTCTTTGTCTGAGCCTATAGTAAGATCCGTGTATTTCTTTGTCTGAGCGCACTCTGTTTGAACCCACAAAAAAGATAGTTATTAATATTAAATAAACGCCTCAGATCTTTGACCTGCATTAGTGCAGTACTTCAGCATCAAAGAAGAATTTCAAGCTTTAAAGCAAGTTGTTTTAAAATTGGTACAATTTTATGTATGTGGAGTAAAAAAATTTGAATCAGCCCTTCCTTGGAAGCACTTCAAATCCAGGAAAGTCATTGGAATCCAGGCGGTAGGAAAACTACTACAGGAAAGTTACTACCTATATAGTTCTTATCTAAAAGATCTGCTAACATAACATGGTAGTCTCCCCATTTTTGCCAACATTAAGGGGCGTGACATCTACTCATATCTTTTGTTCCGCCGTTCATAGCAGGATAAACAAACCGAGGCAAAAACCCCCTTCACCTTGAGAAGAAATTTAGCCGTTGGGTGCCGTGAGAGAGAAATCGGAGCCGCAAAAATTTAAATTAATAACTATGTATGTGCATACCTTCAGACGTCCCGTTTTTGACATACATTTTAGTCCATGTAGTGAAGGTGGGCAGCATTGAGAGATAGGAAATCACCAGCCAATCATAAACAATGCCAATTGAACCCAATGCCAGCCAATCTGTGTACCAACTCTACACAACCTCTCTGAATGGCATGCTTGTTTGGCTTTACCACACAATGCCACCTACATTCGCGACATGGATCAGTGATGCGAATAAAATTCCTGTTTTACATCATCTAGTTATAGCAAAGGGACGTTCCTGGCACGGTATTACTTTGCGCTACATGCTCTCGCACCGTGTTGAGTCGCTAAAAAACAATTGGAGAACGCACAGAAGTTATAATGATAACTGACCTGATAGAATTGGCATGGACCAGGATCCACTGTTTCCTTGCAGCGGTCCTCAGGATCTGAAAAGTGGAACAGAAACATTTGGACTCAAGTAAACTTCTAAAGCCACAGCTGGTATGCAAACAGGTCTGGGTGTTATCTCCTGCCCATTTGCCTCGACGGACACTTACCCACCACTTACCCTGAACTTACCTCTACTTTTGATTCATGACGGCCAAAGTAGGGGTTTTTTCTGCCAAGTTCAGAGGTGTGGCTCTTGGACTCATAGATTGACCCGAAAGGTCCTGTGGTAGCGCAGGCGACAATATACGAGGGCATTGTGACAACGAACCTACCCTGCGGTACCGACTGGTCGCATGCCTTTGCCATCCGCGAGCCACCACGATTGCGAAATTAGTAGGAAATGAGAGAAGGAAATAAAATGTAATATCACATGCTGACTGAATAACAAAAACCATGAAACAAAATATGGCAAATTGTCAAAATGTGAAAGAAGCAGATATTGTCTCCTTCGAAAGCATTTCCGCATGTGTCGTAGGTCGCTTAGTTGCTCAGAACTACTCAGAGCTGGCAACGGGCAGCGGAGGGATGCATTGGGTCAGAAACTGGCAGCGGAGCAAAACCATCGCCTTAAAGGTAAATGTTCCGGTTCTACGCGCTGACGAGGTGGCATTTACTTCGACATTTACCTCGGGTTTTTCCCGCCGCGCATGAAGCGCGCGAAAGTGGGGAGTGGGGGTAAATCTTGCACTTACCTGCAGGTGAGTCGTTCAGAATCCGGCCCCTGCATTCTCCTCATCTTCATCGCTGAGAAGGGCAAAAAAGTTTTATTCACAACTGCGAATGTCATGTAATGATTTCACGTTAATGATTTCTATTACTCTATTACTTTTGGAATTTCTAGCAAATTTCTCCTCTATGTATGTCCATTTAATGATGATTTGGAGTTTAGCTCCGTGATCCGTTGAAAATGAAAGAAACTGTTCAAAGACCTCCCATGAAAGCATTCAGGGGCCGCATTCACCAACGACTTACAGATATTTGACAGGGAAATTATGCGGAAAGATAGCGCCAAGATTTCAGCTGATAGCGTCAACATTTCACCATGTCGGTTGTTGATAAGTCGCATAATTCACGTTTCTTCAGGAGTTTCGCTGTCATTTCTCTGTCAAATCTCTGCAAGTCGTTGATGAATCCGGCCCCAGGTAACCTTAAATAAGTTCTGGGAAATATAGGGGAGCTGTACCACCCTGTTTAGAAATGGGATGACTCGAGGAATTCCCGACTGTAAAATTAGGCGGAGTATGTGGCATAACGAGTGTCTCGAAGTTTGACCAATGTCATTATCGCCTTAGCAGTGTGCTGCGAAAAAGGGAAAGGGTGGCTCCTTGGAAAAGGGGACTCTCATCACGTCACTTCACCCTAGCGCAACAGTAAAACACATTCCTCATACGCTGGTCCGGCGCTTTGGCCGCCTTTTATGGAGAATTACTCTACTTCAACTGCATGGTTTTACAGCTAGTGCTTCCACTTCCCTGCTTTCAGATGGTATTTTTGACCAGCTCCTACTGCAAGCAATGCTAGCTCGGTAGGTACTGTGTGCTTCGACCTAACGAATTTTGAACATTGAGACGAACACATTTGATTCGCACAGTCACAAAAAGCTACTTTGAGGCTTTACAGCTTGGGAGTGAGAGGAAAGTTACTGTGTTGGCTACGTCTATGCTTGTCAGGTAGACAGATCTGTGCAAAGGCAACGAACTCCTCTAGATTGCCTGCTCAGCAAAAAATGTAACCATATAGGGTGCACTAGGCAGGTGGCACTCCCTACCTGTGCTGGCTTCTACTTACCCGCCAATAAGAGATAGTTACAGTGCTTGAGTAGACCCCTGCCCTTTTCCTTAGCCATTCATTTCTCCATTGTATTAGGTTGGAAAAAAGTCTTTTCATTTTTTTTTCAAAGATTTATTACTTCACAACTACAAAGTCAAATCAACTGAGATAAACTCCATTTTGTTCCACTACACTTCTCCAAAGACTGGGTAATTTTACAATTCTTCTCGCTTAGAAGACTGCAGTTCTGGAGTCGAACCATTGCTGAATCCAATTTTTGAGGTCTTCGTCCGTTTCAAAATATTTCTCTCTAATTTCTCGCTTGAGAGCATGGAAGAAATGGCAATCGGTAAGGGCGAGGTCGGGGCTATACGGTGCATGTGGCACTACCTCCCAGCCCAGCTTCTTTATTGTTTCTCTTGTGAGTTTTGCAACATGTGGTTTTGCATCGTCATGCAGGATCATCACCTTTGATCTCTCCGGCCTGTTTTCTTGGAGAGTTGCGGCGACTTTGTGGAGTAGACCACAGTATGTGGCAGCAGTAAGTGTCTCTCCACTTCTGGGAGTTTTCCAGCAAATCAATTCTCTGACACCCCACAAAACACTCAAGAGAATCTTCCTTTCGTGAACATTGGCTTGAGATCAAGCTTAGGGGTCTCTCCCTTTTGTACCCATTGCCTTTTTCTCCGGAAGTTGGCATACAGAACCCAGGGCTCATCGCCTGTCACAATCCGCGGAAGAAACGATCTTCTTTCTTATCTGGACAGAAGAGAAGCAGCGATGGAGAGCCGTCGACCTTTCTGAGTGTCTGACAGGGCATGTGGAATCCAAGCTCCAAATTTCCGTGCAAAGCCGAGGTTCTTCAGATGGATTCCCACTATCCTATGAGACCTTCGAGCTTCTCTGCCAGTTAGCGTGTCGTCTGCCAACTATCGGTACGAAGAAGATGGTGTACTTCACTGTCGTTCAATCCAGTTGGCCTTCCTGACCATGCTTTGCCCTCAGTGAATAATCTCCCTTTAAAGACTTTCCGAACCACTCAGAACAGGCGCGATGAGTAGTAGATCCCAAGTCATATATATATGGTTAATTTGGTCGGCTGCCTGACATGTTGTAGATCCTTCAATGAATTCATGAAGAATGCCGTGCTGAAA
This sequence comes from Heligmosomoides polygyrus polygyrus, assembly GCA_947396885.1. NCBI lineage: Eukaryota > Metazoa > Nematoda > Chromadorea > Rhabditida > Heligmosomidae > Heligmosomoides > Heligmosomoides polygyrus. The sequence goes on along the minus strand of OX377204.1, from coordinate 69,351,959 downwards.
ATGGCCATGAGGTGGATCTGGCATTGAGTCTGGAAGATTGGATAGATAACGAAGTACAAGAAGGGTCTTGACCTAGGTCTGAGTGCAAACGGTAGGCAAGTGTGATAGGATTACGAAATCAGCTATCAATATTGACTAGTGCGTTTGTAAGGAGAACGGTAGAAAACTTTTCGAAGTGTGAAGAGACTTTTTTTCCAACCTAATACTATGGCTTAGAGTGCGAAGCTTTTGAGAGAACCAATACGCTTAAGCGGGCACTGATTTCGGAATCAGACAGTTCACTGTCGCACCTAGAAAAAAGCACAGATATGTATGATAGTACCTGCGAAATTAGCTGCTTACAATTACAGCACATTTTGGAGCCTGTTCTCACGAACACTTTAGAATGTCTCCTAAAAGCGTGAGCAATTCTAAGGAGGGCTGCTGGTTGTATTGGCTAGTGAAATGTTCATTCTGTATCTGTTTGAATTTTTATGTATTTTCTTGCAAAGAAAATTCTTAATATTTTGCCTGAACTATTATATAATAGGATGGATGGCAGATTTCAGGAGACAACAGTCTTTCTGGTAACAACATGGCCATTGCAGCAGATTGTCGGAGGAGTTTGAGAAAATTCCGCTGATAAAGTTTTCTAATTTTTGAGCAGATTATGATACAGTTTTTGCTATTCGCTTCGTAACTGTAGTATAGATATGTATCTACCCAATGAGTTTGAAGGATTAAAATTCAAGGCGGCAAAAGTCTCGGTGGCGTGTCCAGGATTCTAAGAGGAGGCGAAAAAGAAATTTCAGGAGCTCTTGTGACCCATTAACACGCACAGCGCACGGCATTAAGCACTTCTACCAAAAAATCTGCGAAATTGAGCGTCAAAGAAGTTTCATTTGCAAACGGCGTCTCTTTTGTCTCAGTCAGCGACACACACTTTTTAACCGCAACGAAATTCGGTGGACGAGTGGAAACAAAGGAATATGCAGCAAAAGAACGATGAATTCAAACTCCACCGAGCACTTACTTCTGATAAATAACGGCTCTCCAGTGTGCGTAATTCGTGGAGTAAATAGCAAGAGCACAGCAAAAGCGAGAAGGGTCATCGTCACAACTGAAGTTTCACCACGTTGACAGCTCGAGGGGTGGCAGAAGATGCTGGGGACCACTCCAAAATGCATGGGCCATTCCACGGTGAGAATGCGTTTTTCGGCGGGCAACAGGCTAGAAGTGCAGCATAATGTGGGCCAGCAGATGACCCTTCAATCAGAAAATATAGGCTTCTGAACTAATGAAGCGTCTATTGCAGCAGCCGCGTCTGAAACCATCAGCTCTAGTTCTACTAGGGATACCTGCTCAATTTTAGATTTGCAAAGTCTGCCACACGTTTTCGCCTCGCTGGCTTTCTAAAATGTTCTGCACTTTATCACGTTCCACCCTCGCGACATTTCTCATATCATACGAACTGGAACAGTGCCAAATAATCTTATTTAAAGGGAACAAAGTTCCTTGATAGAAAATGTCTGATGTTAATTCCCTTCAGTTAATTCATCCCCGTTCATTTCACTCTGCACCTCATTTCATGGACTCCAACGTTTTCATTTCCTGCGCGGTCCCCTGCGAAAACCAAACCCGTCGCAGTACTTTCCCCACAACAGATACGCTGCCTCACGCTCCGTCGCCCAACCCAGCCCTGTAGAGCACCTGCCGATTGGCGCCGGCACATTTGGGGAACAAAGTCTCATCTAGTCTCCTCTTTGTTTGCTCCGTTTTAAGTATCCTTGTTCGCCGTAATCCACTCTGTTTTCCGACCGCTGCTGTCGCTCGGTCGTTCCTCGGTCTCTGTCATTCAGAGGTAACTTCGCAGTGTTTTTCCACGAGGAGGCGAGAAAATAGTGGAGGAGTAGGGCCGGAGATAAGCCTGTTTTATTTCTGCCAAGTGTGCGCATTCCATTTCCACGGACTACCGTTGGGGCAACCTAAGCACGTATTTTGCCTATATAGTAATTTGCGGTGACTAGACGGTGGACAAGCCAGTATTTTATCCCTTCCAGAAAAGTTTGGTACCAAACCACGAACTATAAAAGAACATGAACGGTGAATTGGCACCAGACTTCTCTGGGAAGGATAAAACACAGACGTGTTCATCGGCAGGCCAGCGTAACTAATTGTACTGGTCAAATACGTATCGAATCGCCTCCACGACATCCCTTGGAAGTAGAATGCATGGCATATACCGTAAAGAGACTGCCAACGGCCGACCTACAGTACCGGACGCGTCTTTTGAATAGACTTCTGGCCGAGTAAGAGCGCAAGAAACTCCAACTGCTATCTTCTGCCGCTTCAAACTGGCAGCTGAAGCTAAGGCAGTTTAGGCAGCTGAGGTGTTCTGAGCATGTAATCGTAAAGTACCCTACAGCCTGTTCGCCTACGCGTCTTGAGGCTGTTAGCTTGCCGCGTCTTCCCGCAGTGGTCCACCGAAATCGGAAAAAATACGTCACCCAAGCCTCACCTTCATATTCGCACCCCTGTAACATTGCCCATTCCTAAGCTACCACGCTTTACTTTAGCATACTTCTAGACCGTTCTACTGCCTACAACATCCGGGAGTTACAGCCGAAACGATTCGAATTTGACAGAGTTACTGCGCTCTGAAAACGCCCGCGCGTGCAATATGCGAGCAGTTGCCCCACTCGATTGATAGATTCGATCCTATATGCACTGTGCACGGCGCACTCTCAGAGGATTCCTGGCATGACAAAACACTTTACGCCATGCTTGAGATGCTCCGAAAACAAGTCCTGGAATATAAGCTTCTCCAATAGCAAAAAGTCTGCTCCAGTCATTTTTGACCACCCACTGCGAAAATGCGGTGATTTGGCGAAGCTGCATATATGATTGTGTAGATCTCGAAGAGGCAAATCGAACGGTAGCAACCGTTTCCCAAAAAACCTCAAATTAGAGGAATTGTGAGCTTTTCGAGACTTGCGGCCGACAACTCGTCCGCGGGCGGCCTTCTCAATGGAGCGCAAGTTTTCAATTTTGGCCATTTTGATCTTTCATATAAAATGTATGCACTAAACGATAGAGCCCGATCTCCTGAGCTCAAATATATTCTTGGTTTTTCAAATGGATGACCTTGGGCGAGTTATAGCAGAAAGGCGCAAAGAGTTTTTCGGCGTCTATTCAAAAGACGCATCCGGTACTGTATATCCTTTACCCTTAAAAAAACAGTAGCTGGTTTCTGATGAATATAAACTTCTCTATTTTACTCATATAAGATTTCAATTTTTTGCGTATGGAGCAATAAAATTCTACACCACCGTGCTCCTGTATGATGTGCTACTAAAAGAATTTAGGATACTATTCTGAAAGCATCGCATAGCGTTCATTGTAGTAAAATTATTTTCCTAAGGCAGTTGTTTACCTGAGCTTCATGTCTATATCTTCGTTCTCATAGTGGTGAAGCTCGACGGGGTCGAAACGTCGGCAATAAATATTCGACTACATCGAGCTATGAGATCGAAGATAAAATTATTTTGTTTAACGTGAGGCTGTAGTTGCCGACGACAAACTAGAGACGTTCGTCGACAACGTGAATTCGTTCACGAAGCATCCCCCACTTCCAATTCATTTCCTGGAAACATTCCTTCTGAATTTCCTGAAACTCTCAAGTATTAAACGACAGTAGTTTTTATACAACACCTCTCAGGAAAGGATAGCTCGACGTCTTATTCTTACCAGAGAAGGCGTACCAATTCATTCAAGAAATGGAACGAAGGGCTTGGATGGCCTGAGAGGGGCTCTTCATTCATGTATGTGTCCGTGGACATTGGATCAGTAGGCCCTTCAAGACTTGTGAAGCAAAGGGTATTGTATCAGCGGTTAGCACGCCCACCAGAAAATACGGAGGTAAATGTTGTGGCGATTTCTGCATAAAAACCTTTTATACCACGATGCAGCCAAGCTGTTAACAAAGAAAAAGAATTTGTGTCAGACCCCACTATTACATTAGTCTTTCCCTTAAAATAGCTTTCACCCTTATTTTTCAATTAAGATCGAACATCCTAACTTTGCATGGGATAAATAATCAAATACAAATTTATTGCAAACTCTTCAAACTTTTGAAAAAAGCATGTGACGAAGCGAATTTTAACGAAAATTTTAGGCTCACCTTTCCCGCAACGCAACAGTTGCTGATAGCGTGTTTCTGGAAAACAGCTATTTGGTCAGCCGTGCTCATAAAGTTTTCATTTACATTGTAAACATTGTTAGTCCACAGTACATTCTTTCGTGTCACTGAAGCATTGTCAAAATTGTATACGTTAATGTGCCTCGGATTCTCTTGGTCACAGCGTGTCTCTTCTATGAAATGAGGGACTCCTCCAGCTTGTGATCAATGTTAGGAGAAACATTTAATTTTTGCGCTTAATTACAGTGATACAATTTTCTAACTTTGATATGGATCGGCCAACTTAAAGGGAATTAAATGCCGAAATCGTTAAACCTTCGGCCTTAGTACTGCCACGACCGGTCAAAAGCTTAGCTGTACGCATGGTTGCCATCGAACTACAAAACCTTACCAAACTGAAAAAAAAACTAAGTTTTTGATCTGTAGATTTACAGATGCTCTTTGCTTCTGGAGCTCACTACAACAATCTACGCTATCAGCCAATTAATGGATAGCATGCAATGATCAAATAAGAGGCTATTCCCTCCAATAAAAAGTCTCTATCAAAGGTCTCCTTTATGAACTCGGATGATGTTTCTGTTTCAGAAAGTAGAAAACGATCACAGGTTTTATACTGCTTTGAATTCGTCTTTGTGTTCGAGGCATCTTTGCTGCTTACAATTGGCGCTATCGGGTTTTCGCTGTAGATCTTTTATATGCACCTTCATCCCTTGTGTACAGATTCAGGCAGACTAACCTCTGCCACAGCTCTTGTCAGGCTTCAACATAACCGTACACTAAGCATACATACATATAGGAAACTGGAATGGAAGGATAGTGCCAGCTCGCATCAAAGAACATTTGGCTAGTGAGTGGCGAACAGACATTTCGTCTAGAAAAGCGTTGCAGGCATTCTGGATTTTTGCAAGAAACCCAGCAATGAATAGTCGAAATGATGGCACCTCGATTATTGGTGATTCTTGCTGTTTTTGTGAGCTATAAGGCAACCGGTGGAAGCACGCATGCCGCAAAGGAGGACACTGGTATATTTATTTATTTATTTATTTATTTATTTACATGAGTACAGGTACAATCGTGCGCAATATGTAAAAAATCTGTAAATCTGTAAAAAAACCCACCGAACGACAAAGCAAATACAATCTACATATATTATCTAGGTGAAAAACTAAATAAGTCTAAGGCATCAGTAGGTTGTGGCTTCAGGTGTAATTTCAGAATTTTTTAAAAACCTTCATAATTCCCAGGAAGATTCTGCCTTTTGTGAAGCTTCTCATATGAAGGGAGGGTCCTATGCAAGAAAAAGAAGCGCCTACAAATTCGCCTGGAACTTCCAGTACTTCCAGTACTCTACTGTATCACCACGAGTATTAGATGCTCCCAATGCCACTAGGTCAGTGAGCTCTATACTACTTTCGTTGTTAGTAATTTTGTGAAAAAGCAATAAGTCATTTCTCCTTTTTCTAAACTCAAGAGTGTCTAGCCCAAAATTACGATTCCTGATTTTACCTGACGGAATTTGGTCATCTGCAAACACCAAGCTATGTGTCATAAGCTTTCTACTGAAGCTGTGCTGAACCCGTTCTATATACCAATACTTTTCTATATAAATACCTATATTCTATACCCGTTCTATTTCGTTATTGATTTGCTAGCTTTTCTGGTGTAAGGATTGAAAACTGGCTACCATACTCCAGTATGGGTCTGACACAAACTTTATACGCCTAGAGGATAATGTAACTGTCATTTGAAGACAATGCTCTAAACAGATTAAGCATGACTTTCATAGCTTTGTTGGCTACCGTTGCACAGTGCTTACCGAAATTCAGATCACTCGTAACTAGAAACCCAAGATCTTTTATTTCTTCAGCTTCATTAAGTGGTATACTATAAATAGAGTAGTGAGGCACGTTATCATTTCTTGTACCAATGTGGAGCACTCTAGACTTTCCTTCTGAAAGCAGTACACTCCATTCAGAGGTATATGTACTCACCATCAGTATAGCCGCTGCACAATGGTACAGTGTGGTCCACTTGGCTACTGACGGCAGCCAAAGGGACTTCGCTCCGCGTTGTGGACGAGCGGGTGAGTTTATTCCTCATACTTCAGAGTTTCTTGTTCCACACCTAGGAATACTTTTAATGGGGGAGGAAGGTTGTGGAAGCACTTGGTCAGACAGATAACAGCCTGAATCCTTGAAGCACTTTTAGACCTCCGAAGATGACGATCGGGTCGAGGCGTTAGGCCGCTCAATAAAGCTGATCCTCGTCTCAGTGATCGTGGTATCTCTTTAACTCAACACGCATCGAGCATACTGCTCATCCCTTTTGCATGCTAATGGAGAAGCAAAACATAGCTCTAAAACAAGATTTACTGGAAAAGAATCAGTCAAATGTGACGGGTATAAAGAAGAGCGTTATCAATCCTATTTGGGATGGGCCACGCATCCTACTTCTACGGCATGCTACGGAGACAATTTGGTGATTTGCGTGATTAGATGGCCACCCGATGAACAGTCAGTGCTTTTTTCTGCTACTTTCCGGACAAGTCTAGAACCAATTTACCGACCTCGGATGGCTGGAGATAGATGAGTTGGGCTCGGGGGGAAATCCGGACCAAGGACTTGGGATCGGGTGCACACGGCAAGCAGCATCCCCTCCGATTGCGCTGTTTCGCGCTCCTGATAACGTTCAAAAAAACCTCAAAAACCCTATTTACTACCTTCTAAATAGCTCAGCAAACGTACGTTGCAATTCTTTTTCGGTATGGCAAGCACACTACACCAGCAGCATGAGAAGGGAAGTTCTCCCTGGATCGGCGAATGCCCAAGAAGGAACTAGCCGCATCCGTTCGGAAGCAAATTCCGATTAGGGATATTCATTAGCTGTGAGCTGCGCGCCAGTGTGGTCCTCTAATGAATGCGGTCGATGGGGTCATATAACGTCACGAAGTGGTCCAGCCGGTGATGACCAGCGCGTCGGCGGGCCCTCCGAGCGACAACACAACACTTGTCGGAATGCGGTTAGCCGACGTGGTTCTTCTGACTCCCAACAGATACATATCGATTAGCGTAGCGCGTCTATGAAGAACAGCTCATACCCACGCCGATTAGGTATGCATTCTTGTCTTCTTTGCCACCACCACTCCACTCAAAGCCGACAACCGGACAAGAGCTTTGGTCATGCACTACATCGCAGCCGCTGGCCCCTTTGTATAGGCCGACTTATAAAGCATCCAGTGGTGGAAGTGCCTATCATTTTTTGCAATCACGAAGTACTTTCTCTTGTTTTTAAGCTGGCTGAACTTTACTTGCCAAATTGGCTTTCAGAACTATTAGTTTCGATCTGAAACCAGTTCCTAAAAAGAGCACATATTCGGAATTATCTTTTTTGGGCACGTGATAGCATAGTCAGGGGAGGCGCCGGCTGTCGTTGTGCACCTGATTCCGGGGTACTTGGTTCGGATCATTCGCTAATGGCACTCATGTATTCCGTCCTTTTGAGGGTCAGTGAATTGGCAATGGACTCGTTTGGGAAGGGTAAAGGCCTGAATCCTTCATCGGCTGACCACCACAAGTTACGGCACAAACCGTGTACACATTCAGATTCCATCCACGGTATTCAAAAGAATGTAAATGTAGATAGCAGTGCGCATCCCGCGAACGGGTTGACAAGCGACTACTTTGTCTCATAACTCTTTATATATGACCAGCCTCCGGAGTCTTATTCTATGCAGGTAGTGTAAACTAAATTGGGCTTCAGAGAGCGCAATCTCTTTTCCTAAAAAATGAACTGTTTGGGTGATTGGACTTCGAAACAAATCCCTTATCTTTTATGGCTGTTGTAGCCAAATTAGATATGTTAGTCCCCCGATTTCGTGAACCTAGCGAGTATTGTGATCTCGAGGGACCTACCAGGCGCATGAAGTCTCCTAATGAAGAATCCTATTATATAAATTACTAAATAATTCAGTCAATTACTGTTGTCTGAGCGCTGCGATGCGTAGATCGCATTGTGGACATGGGCACTCTGGCGGGTCGCGGGTTGAAGCCTTTGATCGCTGTGACTTCTCGACTATTCCGCTATTCTCATCGATTCCCCACTTACTCGTTGTATGTTCTGGTATACATATATGAGAGAAAACAGTAATTATGAAAAATAAATCAGGAGCACGCCACTATTCGAAACATCTTTTGGATGGAAAATGCTCTCGCTGTTCAATAATCTTTACCTGAAAGTTTTACCTTACTATCTCTTTTTTCATTCGGAGTGATTAAGTATTTTCCTTTTTATTTTTATTTTTGCTTTTACTTCTAATAGAAGTTTATCCATTTATAAGTTTCGTGTTAGACATTTTGCCTAGCCATGGTCTCCATTTAGAATGTTTTCAACAAGGTACCCTATGGTTACCACACATAGGAAGGGCAAAGCTTTTTGAACCAACCATCAGATAATGTGCACGCGCTTACTAGCCCATACAAGGTCCGAAATTAATTTAATTCCGTTGTCAGCAATCGTTGATTATTCCCCCCTGCGGACGCGTGTAGCACAGTGGAGGAGGTGCCGGCTGTCGCGTGCACCTCCTCCACTGATACCAGGTTCCCGATTCGGATTTAGCGCCCAGGCCAACCAAGCCTCTCATCCCTCAGGGGTCGATGAGTTGCTACCAGACTTGTCTGAGAAGGATAAAGCGCTCTTTTTTTCATTGGCTGGCCATCGCAACTCATTGTGTGGCTATATACGCATTCAGTTAGCCTCCACGAGATCCCGTAGAGGTAGAATGTGTGGCGAATCTTAGGAGGGATTCAGTAACGCCTTTCTTTGTTCTATGTCCTTTGTCCTTGATTATTGCTCTTGTAGTATTTTGTAACTTACTGCACACGCTTTAGATTCCTTATTCATGATAGAGACTTATGAACTGATTGCCACCAGTCGTGTGCCCCTAGGAGTTCTTAACAACAGCTTCCTTTCTTCCATTCGCATGCATGCATAGCAGAGCATAGGAAGCCCATCAAATGTGATCGTTAATTAAGCTCCAGCGATTCTTAATGGGAAATGGTCAGAGACGCCGTGACGACAACCGCTGACAAGCCCGTTCATCAGCTTCGGTTCCAACAATGGGAACCATATCTGTTGTAAATATGGCATTAAAAGAGAAATGTCTTCTTGAGCTGCTAATATTAAGCCTACAGGAGCTACTGAGCTAGCAGTAGATCACGTGTTCTATTTGTTGTTTTAAAAAGGTGAAGCTTTAGAAAGGTTTCGATGTTCAACAACCGTACAATTTCTCCTACAAGGGAAATTATTTCTGTTGCAAAGATGGCAGTAGATTTCCTTAAATGATGGTTAGACTTCGAGAATGGTTTTCAGCGTTATCCAGGGCAAAAGTTTAAGTTTTGAATCTTTAACTCAATTTCTTTAAGCCTAAAGTGGATGTTACTGCGGTTTTAAGCTGTTATGATGTTTTGCAGCATTCAAAACTCTGGCGATGGACGAATTTCGAACTCCCACCCCTGCTCTTTAGGCTGGATGCTCTATGCCATTACACCATCAGCACTGTTGAACATCGTTGTGCCGGCTGACCATATTTCTTCGAATTATTGTTGAGGTCCTTTCTTCCCTGAACCGCTACACCAAGAGACAGGTGCCCTGTGAACGATGGCGAAAGGGCAAAAATGCAGGCAGCCTTCGAGAGGTTTCTTGCCCTTCTCGATGCGCATCTGTTCTCGTGCTCTTCATTTCTCATAACCATCTCGTCGCCACCCATTGTCGTGCTTGGGCGGCTTCCGCAATTAGCAAATCGAGTTCTGGTGTTGGTCATTAGAAGGGCGAGCTGCAACAGCTCCACCAGCTCGACGGAACGGCCGCTCAGCTCAAGCGAGAGGTCATTTCGTGGCACATTCAAGCGAACAAATTGAAACCAGACGCAGGCAGGAATAACGCGGTTATTAGGCTGGAATTGTGGGCGCTCAACACAGACCGCTGTTATCTTCAGCTGACTCTGCGATGGAGGACTATGTTTAGAATGTCGCGCCCTACTAGATCTCCCGACCGTTTCTTCAGCAGTTTAATTTCTTTGGTGCGTAGCTGCTATTGCGTGAATGCAAAAGGAAATCAACTAACTGCTTTGCAATTTCGGTAAATCTTGAGCTCATTAAATCTTTTAATGTTTGCTGTGTGCCTGTTAAACTCAATGACTGAAATTGACATAAACTTTTATTCTTCGTTAGGATAAGGGATAAAGGGCGGTGGGGGCAGTCTCATTGTGGAGTACGCCGCGCATACGACTTCTGCGGAACATCGTGGTGACCGTTTAAATGGGTATTTGGCAAGTGCAAACGTGTAATGGCTTATGGTGACGAGCGGATTGTAGACAATCCAGTATTTTATTCTTACCGGACAAGCCTGGAACCAATCCATCCAGGGAAGTGGAAGGCTTGGTTGGCCCTGGCGGAACACCCGAAACTAGAGCCTTGATTCACGGTGCCACGAAGCTGGCGCAAGCTTCGACAGCGCGAACACGAGCTTGTTCGACTTGGTTTTCGGTCAAATTAATTGACCAGAGGAATTCATATGTCATCGTTACAAGTTGATACGCTGCCTTGAATATTTAGGCAAATTCATTTTATATCTACTCCTCCGATCAGCATAGTAGTTGTAGACTCTTATAGCTAGTCAGTTTATGTCAAAGCCGTGCACACATAATAAAGCATCGCCTCAACTCGATGACAGCCCATGGTGAATGACTTCCATACGCTGAGTCCAGCTCATCCATCTCTTTGTTTGGGCAAAGTTACTCCGGTCTAGTACCTTCAGTGAAGCTAAACCAAATTGATGAGTTGAAATGTCTACTCTCTTGTACGTACCTCTTCCACTTCGGAATCGACCGTTTTTATATTTTTTCGGTTTGCCCTTGGCTGGTCATTTAGAACTTCACACTTTTCATAACAATAGGATGGACCAGTCGATTTTTCAAATCAACCCGATCTTTTTTAAAGTCCAGGTAGATATCGCTCAAATTAATTTTAACACTCTTGCAGTAAAAAACTATTTTTAAACCACACTTAAAATTGTTCTTTATTTTGAGAAGACTGTTCCTTAAGACGCGCATTTTTTTGCGTGTTCATAGTGAACAGGAGCAAGATTCAAGTAAATTTTCAGGTTGCAGTTAAGACATTTTGAAGCTTCCTGCGTTTCTTGACAGTGATTGCTTCCGACTGGGCCGAATTAAAGCTCCGGATTGGAGGTGGACTGAAATTATTAGAAAGGCCACTTATTAGCCTTAGAAGGTACCTTTGCTTCTCGCGATTTGTTCTTCCTTTTTGTAAAGCATTGCTGCATTGATTCTACACGGAAAATGCCACATTTCATTAATTAATAATCGATTAAATGTTACATCCCGTAACATGCATGTCCCTACATGTAGGTTGAAAACACACGTGCATCTGCTCATAAAAAATTTAATTATGCCTTCACCATCTTTAGAATTATGCAGTTTTATTCACAAATTTTCGCTGAAAATAAAAAAAAACAGTCATCGACTCTAATTGTAAAAACGATCGGGCACAGCATTGGGAGGTGGGAACGCACCAGTCAATCATTACCAAACACGGCACCGACCTCACCCACGTCAGGTAATCAGGATGTCCGTGTACGCAGTCTCTGAATGGCACGCCCACTCGATGGTGTCTGATTGGCTGGCTTGGTTCCATCACCCGATGATGTGTGCGTTCGCGACATGTACCGGTACATATGTCGCACATACTATGTACAAACAACAACTCTTATTTAAAAGGCCGAAACTTTCAAACACACTCTGTCAACTAACGAAACAATCATATTGTTTATCACATCAATTTCAATTTCCTGGAGGGAACTTATATTGTACTATTGAACTACCAATTGACAGCACCTGTAGCAGCTGGTAGTAGTATTTTGCTCTCTTATTATTCCTTGGCATTTTGTTTAGTCCGATTACATCGCTGCTTTAGTTATTCGCTTCTATTTTCCTGATAATTAATCTCAATTTGCTCTGAAATATAGTGCTGCATTTTTGCGCCGGTTTCCATATACAACAAATGAATAAATAAATTTTTAGATTAACGCAATAAACGTTGATACTTATAGAGTGGACATATTTAACCCTATTGGCTGCTTTTAATTCATCTGGGATCCATCTTTCACACTTTGTCCCTCCAATGTTCGCTTCCAAAATAACTGAGGGGCCAAGTAATTTGTATTCGAACAATGAGGAAGTGTTGCGCGGGGGAGAAGCTCACTCGCCGAACTCCTTCCACCTCAGTCCACCTCAGTAGCGCCAACCTCTTGGCCCGGCGCTGGTCAGCAGCAATTTCGTCTGCAGGGCGTTCTAATTGGCTCGCAGTGGCGCCGAACGGACCATTCCCCTCAGTGGGACAATTCCTGCACACCCAGCGAGCAGCACTGCTAGGTTATGCTTAAATCGACCGCATTTTTACTACATTTTATCACTTTCATTTTAATACTTTCTCCTGACCTTGTACAGCCCTTGAATCCAAAAATTTCCTTCTTTCACAGCTAACTATCACCACATATTTTCGAAAGCGTGCTCCAAGAGTAGTAGTTACTCAATAGTTATTTGCACGATGCTTTCATGAAAATTTGTGACATCTTATTCACACTGCTATTTGCTTTCAGTACTGTATTCTGTATTCATAGAAATTTTAATAGGTTTTCTTGGATGCGTGCGTGGAGCGAGGTGTTCCCTGTCGCAGGCACCCGATTCCAGGTTGCTGGGTAGGGGTTCCCGTCCAGGCCAACCAAGCATCCGGAATCGGTAAGTTGGTACTAGAAAAAAGAACAGAAAAGCACTGACTTTTTCATTGGTGGCCAGCGCACGTCATTGTCTACATAGGCCAAGTACACATTAAAATTGTTCCACGACATCTTGTAAAAATGAAAGCATGCTCATCCCATGAAGGCTATAAAGGATCGAATAACGCCACCCTCTGCCTTTTACTAATTCCTCTGTCATACATTTTCTTCTTCTTCAGCGTCTGTCCCGCTTCATAGCGGGTCCGCTATTCTGGTGTCATGACGCCACCTTTCCCGATCCAGCGCTTGATCAGGGTGGACACCAGCAGCCTTCAAGTCCATATGTAACGTGTCGGACCTGCGCTGCTTCGGAAGCCCTCTAGGCCGCTTTCCAGTTACCTCGAAGTTAAGGCCTATCTTGCTGACGAATTTACTCTGTTATACTGTTTCCATTATACTGTTTCCATAAAACGTGGTACCTCTCTCATCAGCAAAACAATCTTTATGAACATCGAAATAATGAACGAAAATTTCTAAACTATTTCTCATAATAGTTAGCTCCTGGCCTTCGTCTGAACATTTATTATTTTGGGAAACATTTACTCATCTGGAGCATGGATTAAAGTTGAATAAAATTTAAATTTTCTCCATAGCAGAAGCGACCATAGAGTTCTCTTATGGAGAACGAGGTTAATCCCACCAGGTTTCATAACCCAGCAGTGTAATTTCAAGCTGCAAAAGGGATACTCGTCCTCCGGTTAGAGCTCAGGTGTACCACTGTCAACGAACACCATCAATGGGTAGTCCTATCGCGTGGCTCAGCGGTCCAATGGATGCTGCTCACTCAAGGAGCGAATGTCCTCATGCCTTCTTGTTTTTCCATTCAGGGTGCTCGCGAAGAAGCCTGACCAGCGCGTTGTAGTAACCAGAGCGTCCTAGTGCTTGACGTCCCGTGGAATCCAGCTGGTGACGATTCTCGTCCAACAGGTATCTGCTAAGCGCATTACGTGGCCGGCCCACCTAATTTTCAACGACTGACAGGGTCTCTAATCCTCAAACGTCGACGAACTTCAGAACTCCGAAGGTCTTCTCCCACTTTTCGGCATCGACTTACTTCAACTACCGCCCTCTCGTTTCATCGCTGCGCGATGCTGATCGCGTAGTCATCCTGCTTTCGTGTGCCCAGGTCTCTGAGGCGAATGTTAGCGCAGAAAGAACAGCGGAGCCGAATAAACGGTCATTAGAAGGGCGAGCTGCAGCAGCTCCAACAGCTCGATCATGATCATTGAACAAGTGGGTTTTTTAGGAGATGCTCACAAATACGACATTCCTCATTGAAATCTCGCCCGGCTACGACAGGTACGGGTCAAGAAAGGCGGGGCTTGCCAAATTCACCCAAATTTCGCTCAAGGGGAATACTTGCAAGCTGACCTGAATCCTGATACAGTTTTCAAAATTTCGGTCGGTTACCATATAATAGGTCATTGTAGAACTTATGGTGGTGTTGTCCAGATCATGGATTTCGCTTAAAACCTGCAGTAAGGGGATAATCAAGAGTCATGGAACTGAAGAATGATGTTCTTCACCCTGCCTAGCGCTTTGTGAACAGCGGGCGTGCACACTATATCTCCCATAGCTATCGCCCGCTACGAACTCACTGACCTCGGAATGATGGAAGGCTTGGTTAACCTCGTCGGGAAATCCAAATCTGGAAGCTGGCATCATGCGACAGCCAGTGTCTCCTCCTACTGTGCTACACCGCGCCTACCAACCTGCCAGAGCCTAACACCGGAAGGAAACAAATGGTTAAATATTCTATCTTTTCAGAACCTTGTACCTTCTCAATACCAATATAATATCAGTATTTAAGGCGCTGATGACGAATATCATATTCGTGATCAGCGCCTTAAATATCCCGACCTTGCGAAGCAGAAATTGAAGGTCCTGACCAAACAATCCCTACTTTCCCATACCTACCGTAACGTACCATAATTGTCCCAAATCGGTAAAAAAATATCGTATTTGTGCTCAAAGTAAGAC